>JAODAL010041080.1:0-36251 GCA_025379985.1 Phyllomedusa bahiana
TGGGGGGGGCCCCCAAGTCCCCCTGTGGGCCCAGACCCCCAGCCCGACATGATCGTGTTTTTTATCATATTTGGCTATTCCTTACTTGACAGTGCACTGATACATTGAGCCATGGGTTGAGTTTCTTTAAAAAGGGGTTGTTCGCACAAGAAACTTTAAAAATTAGGGGAACCAAAATAAAGACTTTTTCCAAAATATATTGCTTGTTCCTCTTTTTTCCAAAAGAGAACAAGGAATTTTTTTACCTCTGTGGCATTTCAGTTCCTTAGAAACACCTGAAACAAATCCCCCGGGGCTGTTTGTTCAATGGATAACAGAGAGTGAGTCTTTCACCAGGTCAGCAGTGTCTTCGTGTCCTGTCTCCCAGACAAAAAAGCTTGTTTTAATCTAAAGAAAACTTTTAATTAGGGCTTTGTTTTGGGGATCAGTAAGAATCCCCCAGTAGTTGGAAGTAATCTACTAATTAGCATCTGAAAGCACAACAGAGCTGCAAGCAAGGGCTTGGCAAATTAGTTAAACCCGGGAAAGTGCAAAAAATTTCTTTCTGCTTTTTTAAAACCCCGGGGGGAGAAAAAACTCTTTAATGATTTCCATTTTTGTTTGTTTTGTTCTTTTCCAGCACTTAAAGGGTTAATTTAGGCCATTTCACTTACGCACTGTTTTTTTATTTAATTATTTTTTTTTTTTCTATTCCAGTATTAATAAGGTTAATTACCCGGTAGTCAAATTAATGCCTAGAACTATTTGTCTGATGGGGGTTTTTTCTGTCAGCTTGGGGATTCTTTTGGGGTGGCGGTTGAACTGCCAGTTTGGTACATTACCCTGAAAGCATTTTGGTGATGATTGTTTTTAAACTCTTTCGTGTTATTCAAAAAGGTAAGGTTTTACCTGAAACAAAAAAAAGTCTTTTTTTTAAAGGTTTTTCTTTTTCTAAAAACGTGGAAAAACTACTGTAACTTCCCATAATTCTATTGTAAAAAAATCCTGCTGTCTGATGAGCTTTTTTTTTTCTGCTCTTTTTTTTTCAGGGCGTTTTTGCAAATGTTTAAAAACGCCAGGCGGGCAGAAAATTTACTACAGGGTCTTTGAAAAAGCGCCAGGTTTTTTGGGGGTTTTTTTTGGCGCATTTTGTGTGTTTTTTGCCGGATTTTTCAAAAAAACCCCCCCCAGGAGACCAAAGTCCCCCCATGTGGGTGTAACAAAGGTTATTCATTATCAAATCTCCATACTAGGGTTATGGTCTTTTTTGTACTTTGTAATAAATGATTATGCTTTGGTCGCAAACGATTTTTGCGCAATTCATTTTTTTTCGCTAAAAATCGTTTTTACAGATTTTGGGGGAAAAACTGGTTTTTTAAAAATTTTGTCTAAACTCCTTTTTAAAACAATTTTGGGCTAAAAATTTATCTTGTACGATGATAAATACGTTTTTTAGGTTTTTGGGCCCCAGAATACTTTTTTTTTAGGTTTTTTGGCCCAAATCCGTTTTTCGTTTTTGGGCCATAAAAATTTTTTTAAAATTTTGGGGCGCCAAAAACTTACTCCCTCTGACCCCAAAAAATCTTTTTTTTTGGGATTTTTGGCGCAAAAACCGTTTTTTTACGTTTTTTGAACAAAAAAATTTTTTTTGTTTTGCTGCAAATGACGTTTTCTCGCTTTACCCCAAAAATACTTTTTTTTACGTTTTTGGCGAAAAATCTGTTTTTTTACGTTTTTTGGCACTAAAATAATTTTTTTACAGTTTTTACCCCAATAACGTTATTCGCTCTGACGCCAAAAATAAGTTTTTTACGGTTTTTGGCGCAAAAATACTTTTTTTTTCTGAAAATAATTTTTTTTGTTTTTTCCCCGCTAAAAACGTTACCCGCTTCTGACCCCAAAAATATGTTTTTAATTTTGGCGCAAAATCGTTTTTTTAGCTTTTGGCACAAAAAAATTTTTCTTTACAGTTTTTTAGCCCAATAACGTTATCTCGCCTTGAGCTAAAAATACGTTTTTTACAGTTTTGGCGCAAAAAAATTTTTTTTTTTTTTTTTTTGAACAAAAAATTTTTTTTTGATTTTCCCGCTAAAAATTTTTATCTCGCTTCTGACGCCAAAAAAGTTTTTTTTACGCTTTTGGCGCAAAATCCATTTTTTTTTCGTTTTTTGCCTAAAATAATTTTTTACCAGTTTTTTGGCCCCAATAACGTTATCTCCTCGACCCAAAAAATACGTTTTTTACGCATTTTGGCGCAAAAATTGTTTTTTTAGGTTTTTTGGCCTAAAAAAATTTTTTTTTTACTAAAAAAATTTTTTACTGATTTTGGCGTAAAAAACGTTACTCCTTCTGTCCCAAAAATGTGTTTTTTACGCTTTTTGGCGCAAAAATAGTTTTTTTACTTTTTTTGGACTAAAATAATATTTTTTACGATTTTAGCGGCAAAAACGTTATCCGCCTCTGAGCTAAAATATTTTTGTTACGGTTTTTTGCGCAAAAATACGTTTTTTTCATTTTTTGACAAAAAAAATTTTTTTTTATGTTTTTGGCCTTTAAAAACTTTTATCTCGCTTTGACCCCAAAAAAAAAGGTTTTTTTTCTTTTTGGGCCAAAAAAATAATTTTTTCAGATTTTAGCCCCAAAAAACTATTCTCGTTTGACCCCAAAAATACTTTTTTTAGGATTTTGGCCAAAAAATCCGTTTTTTTACGTTTTTTGCACAAAAAATTTTTTTTATGTTTTTTGCCGCTAATAACGTTATCTCGCTTCTGACGCCAAAAATACATTTTTTACGGATTTTCCGAAAGAATCATTTTTTATGGCTTTTGGGAAAAAAATCCGTTCTTTCAGTTTTTGGTGCTAAGGTGATCAAGTTTTTGACGCAAAAAAATACTTTTTTTTACGGTTTCGGCCCCAGAATCCGTTTTTGAAGGGTTTGGGCGTTGTTAAATTTTAAAAAAATTTTTTGGCGTAAAAAAACTGTTGCTTTGACACTAAAAATATTTTTTTTTTAGGATTTTGGCGCAATAATGGTTTTTTGGGGAGTTTGGCGCAAAAAACCCTTTTTTCTTTACTTTTTTGAGCTAAACGTTATTTTGTTTGTATAAAAAGTAATGTGGTTTTTGGGATTTGGTGCAAGAATCTGGTGAAAAATTTTAAATAAACGTAGCACGCGCAGCACACAAAGGGGCAATGTATCACAAGGTACGTGATTAAAGGAAATGACTACTTAACTATTAACCCACCTGTAGGGTTGTTTACTCCAATGGTTAATTTGTGATACATTAAAAAAACAGGAAAAAAGCTTCAAAAAACGCTCAAAAAATGAAAAACACCCAAAAAACGGAGTTTTTTAGGCTTTTGACGGCGTGGAAAAAAATCGTTTCATGAAAGTTTTTAGTAATTTGTTTTCAGGTCGTTTTTTGTCCAGCTTTAACATAGCCTAAGAGCTCAGTGGAGCTTGAAACGTGTATGTATGGAGGTTGCTTTAGCAAGTTTTTTTAATAGTGGAAATAAAATGTGTATTTTTTAATAGGCACTTTTTGAGTGCTGGATATTACTTTTTGGTTTTCTGGTGTGGATAAATTGTTGAAAGGTTTTCCGAAAGATGCTTTATTAGAATATCTCAAAGAAAATAAGTGTATAACTCCTTTTCAGTATGGGTTTTCGAGGAAATAGTCCTGTCAAATTAATCTCATCAATTCAATAATTTTGATGGGCAGGGGGAAATTTTCCCTTCCAGTGGTCCCCTTTTAGAAAATTATTACTTAATCTGTCAACTGGGTGTTGCCAGTTGGGGGTGTGTCCCTTAGTCTGACATTGTCCAATCAGTGCTAACAAAGTGCAGGGACACACTCCTTGAAAACTGCTATAACAACACCCATATGACTGACTCATATGTACTGTTAGAAGGAATAACAGAGGAACAGCACAACACGATTACAAGAGAAGATGCTTCAGACATGGGTGTAGCTGTAGGGCAGGGCCTACATCAATGCTATAGTTTCCTTCAAAGGGCTATAGGAGGGCCTTGAAGGCCATCTAGGGTCCCTGGGAACGGCTGTAACATGCTGTAAGTTGCATAACAGAGCAGTGTAGACTTGCACAGCAGAGCTCTGGATTAAAAATGTCGGCCACTCCCTATGCTACTGCTGCCATCTCTGCCAAGTGCTGGCTGTGTCCTCTGTGGAAAATGGAGAGCTGGTAATTCTGAATCCAGACCTTGTCTATTCTTGCTTGTCTAGTTTAAGTTCTTGTGGGCCACATAAATTGACATGACGAGTCGCATTTGGCTTGCGAGAGTATAGGGGGTACAGAGGTAGCAGTCGCTGCCAGGCCCTGGAACCAAAAGACCCCTCTGCCACATAATAAGACACTGGTATACGTTTTAAAAATGTAGCATTTACTAAAACAGACATATGACCTTAAAAAAGGAACAGCGGCACCAGGAGCTGTGATCTATGGACATTGACTTTAAAATTACTTAGGTTCCTAGCTGATTCGACTTTACTTCAGTATAATCAGTACAATAGAAGTGGGACATAAAGGAGTAGGTTGACTGTATGTAGTATTAATTTAGGAGTCCCCGGTCCCACTATAACGTCCTGTAGATCTTGATTACACCACAAAACCAAGGGTCAATAGTAAGTAAATATAATAAAGGGGTTGAGACATCAATGCCTGGTGCATTTACTGATGGAGAAAGGGGGAGACAACTGACCATTCACTAGGATCAGAAGTAAAGTGCCATTAGGTGTCCAAATAAGCCACCTTTAATCCCAATGGCCAAAAGAAACTCCTTGTGGAGTCAAATTCCTTTTCACCATCCACTAATAGGAGAGACCTAGGAGTCCCCCTGGCTGTTGCTGACAACACCTAAAGGGAGTTCTAATAAAGTTGTCCTAAGCCTCCTGGTCACACACAAATCCAGTCTGACTGTCTTGACTATGGAAGGCAGGAGAGGATGGACACAAGTTGGAAATATTTTAGCATAACGTTTTATCTCAGCGTTTATTAGAAAGAGGGCAATAATTGCGGCATTGAAATTGATCTTTTCTAAATTTGGAAAGAACTGATGTATGGAGGCAAAGGAACTGTAATGTAAAGGCACAAGGCAGGGAGATAGCGTACCTTAAAAAAAGGGTGCCAGAAGTGCAGCCAAATGTCTTATATGTGTATTAAGCGCACCAAGAAGTGACATCAATGTTGGACTGGGGTGCCTAGGGCCCACTGGTGCAGTTGATTCTAGGGGCCCACCAATTGAGTTTTTATGGGCCCACCAGGGGAGTTTATTTTAGGGGCCCAACCTATAGCTACTGTAAATGACTGTAGATGACTGTAGATGCCTCCTATGCTCTGTATCTTGCTTTTTGTCTATCTTTCTGTGCCTTTTTTCTTCTCCTGAGAAAGTATATTGAGTTAAAAAATGACTTTAGGTCTACCATGCTGAGGGGCCCACCGGGGGATTCCCCTATTCCCCTGTGGGCCAGTCCGAGCCTGAGTGACATCAGTTTTTTGTATGAGGTGCATATTATTTCAAACAGTAAAAATATGTGGCATGTTCACACAAGAAAACGATGGCACATTTTTTATGTGTATTTTCGTGCATAATACCCGCAGTTTACTCACCAAATTTTGCGCTAAAAAACTACATGTAAATCTAGCATTAAACGTGCACTGTACACACATAATATGAGGTATTGGAGATTGCAAAAAAATGGATCAAGAATTTTATTTAATGAGTCATTTGCAATATTTTTTGACAGGTAAGCATACTAGAAATTTGTGAATAAAAAAATAAGCAAAGAAAAAACTGCATACAAACTTACATTAATAATGCAGATTTTTCCTATAAAATACAAATGTTTTTTTCAGCATCCTTTTCATGCCCAATTGTGTTAAAAATGAATTCACTTTAACACTCGCTCGGCCCTTATTAAAAAACATGTTGAAAATTCTTAATGACTACTACTGTTGCAGTATTTTTAAGCAAGTGAGACATATTTTTTGTTCTCTATCACCTTTAGTTACTATGGAAAAAATTGGTCATATCACCTGAGTTATCAGCTTGTCGCCATAGCATCAATTACACTCTTCAGTGGATATGAGGAAATCTGCTTTATATTACACCTGATGCTGTTGTAATGCATGGACCAGGCAGCTATCTGCATATTCATCACTCACCATTAACCCTTTGCCCAGGTCTCTACTGGTTTTGGTTTTGTTCACATCATGTTTGGATTCCTTTTGGGTGCCTCTGTTTCAGGTATTCATCAGGATACCTGAAAAAAGTTTCCAGACAAATACCGTGGTAGATCCGTAGGGCACAACAGAGCTAACGTAGACTCTTTTGGACTATGTTTGCTCTATTTTCTGTTTGTATATGCTTTATGTGCTGGAAACAAGAGCACGGTTGTCCATGCTTTTGTGTGCGGCTCATAAAACATATATTATCGTAAAATAAGGCAAATGTAGTCGAATAGAGACTACATTTGCTCTTTTGAACCATATGTATCCACCATGGTATCCGTCTGGAAACTTTTTTAAAGCACCCCGATGGATACCCATGACAGAGGCCCCTAAAAGTGATTTGAATACAGCCTTAGGCTAGGTCTACACTGCATCGGAGAAAAAATGGCCAAAAGTAGATCGTTTTTTTTCCGATGCACGGTCGTTTTTGTCACGTATTGCCCAAAAACCACGGTCGGTTCTTGTTTTTTGCCATCGCCCATATAATTGATTTTATGGGAAGACGACCAAAAAACTAAAGGCGCCGGCATATTATACAACATGTTGTATAATATGCCGGCGCCGAAAGACAATTGGAGAAAAGACTACCTGTGTAGACTACAGGTTGTTTTCTCGGCAGTTTTAGGATACGATCATATTTCATTGCAGTGTATACCCTTAGAGCGTCTCTAACTACAGTAAATATGGGCAGTCCTTCACTTGACTCTGCTCTGTTTGCTAAAAGTATGTTAGGACAGGCTTATTAAGCCTGATATTTAGGGACGTGTATATGTAGCTTTAGGGTAAGGAAAATCTGCAGCATATTACAGTTCCAGCAAAGTAAATGAGATTTTAATAGATCCCATTGTCACGCTGCAGAAGAAAATCAGCTGGGAATCTGCAGAAATTGATCTGCGGTGCAGATTTTATATGTCAATATATGTTGTCAATATGCTGCATATTGGCTGCAGATTAAAGTCAATGGGGAAGTAAAAAATCTGCAATTAAATGTATTGTTGTCGATCATGCGCCATCACAATCTGCATCTGCGGGATTTTTATGTCATTGACTTTTTTTTATTCTCATAATCTGCAGTAGTAAATCTACAATAAATCTGCAAAAAAATCTGCAGGTTTGATGTAGATCATGAGATTCACATGCAGATTACCTGCTAGCAAAATCTGAAACTGCGGAAATTTTATATTGTTGATTTTTCGGATTTTCATAGTCCATATCGAACTCTGCAGCCACAAATGCACAATTTATCTGCAACAAATTCTGCAAGATTTGGGATTTGGAGTGACTCTTCACTGTGGATTTACATGCAGACAGGCTGCCAATTTTCCACCTTCAATTCTAAACATAAGATCTGCAGCTGTTCCGTTCCTTTGGACGTACCCTGAGGGTGCGTTCCCACGACAAAGACAAAAAAACAGTCGGATTTCCCGACTAATATTTTGTCTTTTTTTGGCACGTAGGGGGACGGCTTTCGCACCCACATGTTCATGTTCTGCCCGAAAAGCGGGCAGAAGAATGAACATCTTCCAAGTTTTTTGTTACGCCGGCGGCGTAGAAAAACGTCCGATGGAAGATCCGTGCAGTGTGGACTGCTGCACAGATTTTCTATTAAAATCAATGTAAAAGGTTGACAGTCGGTTTACATGCAGATTTCAAATACAAAAAACGTCTGTAAAACCGACTGAAAACCCTGCCGCGGGGACAAGCCCTGAGTCTTTGCGTGACTGTCATCTTTCCTCATCTTTCAAACACCCTTTAATAATTTATATTTACTATGAGTTAAATATTTTATGCCAAGAAAATCTGTGCAAACAAAAGAATAAGAAAAACAATAGTTAATAAAACATCTCCATTACTATGTCCAAATAATGCTAATAACTATAGTGATTTCCAGACTGTACTAATCAAGTATATCCTGCATTATAACTTCTTCTTATTGACTATTTTCAGGCATCTTTGGATTAAATGGCTATAAAGTGTTACCGTTTGTATTTGAGCCTTTAATAGGAAGGAGCAGGTGGATATGTGGTTCTGTAGTAGTTAAAGGGGGAAGGCTACAGGGAGAGAGCAATGAGGGAGGGGGAGGGAAGGAGAGTAGTGACGTGCTGCCTATTGCATTTGTTCCTCTGAGTCTTCAGCAGCCAGTCTCATCTCCTTTTTCTGCAGAGGCAAAGAATACCCACCCACCTAGAGAAATCCCTTATCCAAACTCACAATCTGCCCCCACCCACAGACTACCCCTATTCTCACCCACCCATCTTCTACCTGCTCCTCTGTACCTTCCAGCATGGCTGAAACCACTAAGACCCACGTTATCCTGCTGTCCTGCGGTAGCTTCAATCCTATCACAAAAGGACATATTCAGATGTTCGGTGGGTCCATTAACAAACATTTTAAGCTGTCCGTCTATATGGGGTATTTTTATCTCCCTTCATTTGCTGTACATTCCTCCATCTTCCATCTTCTGTTTCCCTCTCGATCATCCGCATCCTCTTCTCTTCCCATTCCGTGTCCATCTCTCCTGCCCTTCCGTCATGCTTGCCAGTCCAATTTTTCCATTGCGTCTGCCTTGCTGGCATTGCTCCATAATAGAGATTGCAGAGTCAACAGATCCCCCAAACCGAATTTCCTTGAGATAGCAATTGTACTGTGTTACGGATGAACCTATAAAATTGTCCCAACCCCGTTATTGAATGCAATTTGTAAACATGGCTCTATTGATGTGCGTGTGATGCCATGCATCGAAGGAGAAAACTGATGTAAACTCCATCTAGGCATGAAATAGTTAATATTGTCGCGGGTATAACGCTTCTCCATGTGTTTCCAAGGCAGACAGTGTATAAAGGAAGCTATTCTGTGCCATGATAAATTTATGCATAATTAGGATTCACAACAAAGAGATCCTCTTGCTTAAAGAGGGGACTTTGTTTGTGGATGAGAGTTTTTAGCCTCTACAGATTTTGTGGACAGGGTCTAATATGTGCATTTATGATGTGAGATTATTTGTTTTATTAAGACATTTGACATTTTACTATGTTGGTTCTGCCTCATTTAATGGTTTCTATCAACGGGACTAAATTACAGAGCTTCAATGGCATATGGGCATTACCAAACTATTTGCATGAGGTTCCAGTGGAGCCGGTGAAATGTCTTGGATGGTAACTACAGCTGGTACAGTTTTCAATTTTATAACAAAAATATTTATATAACAATATAGTAGTAATGATAGAATGATAGGATAATAATAACAGTAAAACCTTAGGACTGGAAAAAAAATACTGTAAATCTATTTATAGTGAAAAATATAAAGGAAATTACAAGGAGGTCTCAGCTGTTGTAGAAGTGTTAGGAAATCAAATGTCATCTCCAGCTGGGAAGAGAGGACTTCAAAAATCAGAATTTTGACTAGTAGCAATTGTCAAGGGAGTCTGCAATATTAATACATGTGTTATTTTTATATCATTTGCCAATTGGGTTATAACTTATCAGTATAAATGTGTGTGTATATAAAGGGAGTGCAACCTCACATTTTTGTAAATATTGTATTATATCTTTTTGTGGCACAACACTGAAGATATGACACTTTGATTCAATGTAAAGTAGTCAGTGTACAGCTTGTATAACTGTAAATTTGGTGTCACCTCAAAATAACTCAACACACGGGCATCAATGTCTAAACCGCTGGCAACAAAAGTGAGTACATTCCTAAATGAAAACGGACAAATTGTGCCCAATGTGCCATTTTTCCTCCATGGTGTCATGTGATTCACTAGTATTACAAGGCCTAAGGTATGAATTTGCAGCAGGTGTGTTAAATTTTGTGTTATTTCTCCCATATGGGTCACTGGAAGTTCAACATGGCACCTCATGGCAATGAACTGTCTGGAAAAAAAAAGAATTGTTGCTCTACATAAAGATGGTCAAGGCTATTAGAAGATTGCCAACACCCTGAAACTGAGCTGCAGCATGGTGGCAAAAACCATACAGCGGTTTAACAAGACAGGCCTTGCTATGGTCAACCAAAGAAGTTGAGTACAAGTGCTCAGTGTCATATCCAGAGATTGTCTTTTCAAAATAAATTGATGAGTGCTTCCAGTATTGCTGCAGAGGTTAAAGGGTTGTGGGGCCAGCCTGTCAGTGCTCACAATACACCGCTCACTGCAAAAAATTGGTCTGTATAACTGTCGTCCCAGAAGGAAGCCTTTTCTAACGATGATACACAAGAAAGCTCGCAAACAGTTTGCTGAAGACAAGCAGACTAAAGACATGGATTACTGGAACTATGTCGTGTGGTCTGATAAAGATAAACTTATTTGGTTCGGATGGTGTCAATCATGTGTGGTGGTAACCAGGTGAGGAGTACAAAGGCAAATGTGACTGCCTATAGTCAAGCATGGTGGTGGGAGTGTTATGGTTTGGGGCTGCATGAGTGCTGCTGGCTATGTACTGTGACACACTGAAGCAGAGCATGATCCTGTCCATTCAGAAACTAGGCCTCGGGGCAGTATTCCAAAATGATAATGAACCCAAACACAACTCCAAGACGACCACTGGCTTGCGAAAGAAAAAGAGGGTAAAGGTGCTGGACTGGCCAAGCATGTCTCCAGACCTAAATCCTATTGAACATCTGTGGGGCATATTCAAATGGAAGGTGGCGGAGTCCAAGGTCTCTAACATCCACCAGCTCCGTGATGTTGTCATAGAGGAGTGGAAGAGGATTCCAGTGGCTGAAACCTGTGAAGCTCTAGTGACCTCCATCCCAAGGAGAGGTAAGACAGTGCTGGAAAATAATGGTGACCATACGTAATATTGATACTTTGGGCAGAATTTGTCCATTTTCACTTAGGGATGTACTCACTTTTGTTGCCAGCGGTTTAGACTTTGGTGGCTGTGTGTTGAGTTATTTTGAGGGCACACCAAATTTACACTGTTATACAAGCTGTACACTGACTATTTTACATTGTATCAAGGTGTCATATCTTCAATGTTGTCCCACAAAAAGATATAATACAATATTTACAAAAATGTGAGGGGTGTACTCACTATCTCTATATGAGGTTACATGTCTGGTTACACAACTGGAAATTGATAGATATGAGATAATTTGATGTAAAAGGTACAAAAGTTGTTACTGATAGGTTGAGATGAGTGGGTCATAGTGTGCTTTGATTAGCCCTGAGCTTTTACTGCTGTACATAAGAGTGAAGTTTTATTAACCCCTAACCGACATTTGACATAAGTAGTACGTCACAGTGTCGGTAACGGGCCATGTAGCAGGATTGCTACAATAGGTGGCGGGTGCTGGCTTCTAATTGCAGCTGACCACCGTCAGTAACAGCACAGAATGGACTTCATTCTGTGCTGTTTAACCCCTTAGACGCCACAGTGAACATGGCCGTGGCATCTAAATAAATGCGAAATTGTGCCACGCACCGTTCTCCACGCCATTTTGCGTGGTCCTGATTGGTTTGCATGACAGCTGGAAGCCTTATGAAGGCTTCCATCATCGCCATGTTTCTCGTTTTACTACTTCCTGATATAAGAGAGAATCTGAGCTCTGTCATATATAGGGTTATATGATAGAAGAGAGAAGCTCTCTATGATATATAGTGTTATATGATAGAGGAGAGGAGCTGAGCTCTGTGATATATAGGGTTATATGATAGAGGAGAGGAGCTGAGTTCTGTGATATATAGGGTTATATGATAGAGGAAAGAAGCTGAGTTCTGTGATATATAGGGTTATATGATAGAGGAGAGAAGCTGAGCTCTGTGATATATAGGGTTATATGATAGAGGAGAGGAGCTGAGCTCTGTGATATATAGGGTTATATGATAGAGGAAAGAAGCTGAGGTCTGTGATATATAGGGTTATATGATAGAGGGAGAGAAGCTGAGCTCTGTGATATATAGAGTTATATGATAGAGGAAGAGGAGCTGAGCTCTATGATATATAGGGTTATATGATAGAGGCAGAGAAGCTGAACTCTGTGATATATAGGGTATATGATGTAGGGAGAGAAGCTGAGCTCTGTGATATATAGGGTTATATAATAGAGGAGAGAAGCTGAGCTCTGTGATATAAAGGGTTATATGAAAGAGGAGAGAAGCTGAGCTCTGTGATACATAGGGTTATATGATAGAGGAGAGAAGCTGAGCTCTGTTAAATATAGGGTTATATGATAGAAGAGAGAAGCTGAGTTCTGTGATATATAGGGTTATATGATAGAGGAAAGAAGCTGAGGTCTGTGATATATAGGGTTATATGATAGAGGAGAGAAGCTGAGCTCTGTGATATATAGGGTTATATGATAGAGGAGAGGAGCTGAGCTCTGTGATATATAGGGTTATATAATAGAGGAGAGAAGCTGAGGTCTGTGATATATAGAGTTATATGATAGAGGGAGAGGAGCTGAGCTCTGTGATATATAGAGTTATATGATAGAGGAAGAAGAGCTGAGCTCTGTGATATATAGGGTTATATGATAGAGGGAGAGAAGCTGAGCTCTGTGATATATAGGGTTATATGATAGAGGGAGAGAAGCTGAGCTCTGTGATATATAGGGTTATATAATAGAGGAGAGAAGCTGAGCTCTGTGATAAAAAGGGATCTAGGAGAGAGGAGAGAAGCTGAGCTCTGTGATATATAGGGTTATATGATAGAGGAGAGAAGCTGAGCTCTGTGATATATAAGTTTATAGAATTTGAAGAGGGATTTCTGAGAGAAAAAAACAATGTTGAAAGTGAAAGTACTGCTGACCCAACTCACACACAGGGATTGACAGTCTGCTCTGTATATACGCTGATAGAGGCAAAGATGTCAATCACTGTATGTGGGTGGGCTCAGCTGGACTTTTACTGTATCTTGAGGAGTCTTATCAATATTTTCTCTGCTTTCTACTTAGAAATTCCGCCTAAATCATATAAACCTGTATATCACAGAGCTCAGCTTCTCTCTCACTAGCCTATGACCTCCTGCTCCCACATAGGGCAGCATAAACCACCTGGCTTTACATCCTTTCAAAATGCATCTCCCTTGGCAATCAGTTGATTGCCACATGTCCCGCTTTTGGTGCTCCTGGCATATAGCTAATTTTGCTAAGAGAAGCCAAGGCCCCGTAGGGGAAAAGCAGTATAAATTAATGCAAGGATAGCTGGATTCTGCCAGAATGGAAGTCACTCAACTGATTCTCCATTCTGGCTCATAAAGGGGGGTCCCTAGTGAAGGACAACCTCTATGATGGGTCTTTATGAGACAACCCCCTTTACATATCCTTGTGATTTATACAATATAGAAAAAACATTCCCACTACTCAGAGCCTGACTAAAAGTTTCTGTTGATGGATCTGTTATTGTATTTGTGCAAAATTGGTCTCTACTGTGAAAAGGTATAGATAAAAGTAAGTCAGTTGCAGCTAGTTAGCTTGTTGACAATTTCTAGTTAGCAGCAAATTTTAATAACACTTTACTAACTAAACCACACCAAAAAATAATTACACCTAATTTCATATCTGCTATGAATATGATCATTTTCATGCACATTTTGTTCTGTTTGAATGCTTTCCTACCCATGAAGTGACATAATTCTGAGAGCATCCTACACAAACATTTTATTTGTGGAACAGATAGCTCATGTCTTCCTCTGCATCTACCTACATTTGACAATAGCATAGGAGACGACCTGGCAGTAGTATATGGAAAATCAATAATGCGTAGAAGAGGCATCACAACGATCACACCGCCCTCAAAATGTGGTTCATCATAAGTGTGTTTCTCCAAACAGGTGATGTCAACTCAAGAAGTATTTTACTCAGAAACTGAGTATAAGAGTTGTACATTAAAAGCTCTAATTTTTTTTACCATCCTGTTATTTTCTTTACTAAAGGTTGCACTTGAATTGTAAAATTAATTATAAATTTAATGAGGCTTGCTGTGTTTGTAGGACCCAAATAAGTTTTGTGTGGACAACCTCTTTTCCAGGGGCAAACTTTTGGATGCCCCATTTCAACGACCACGAACATTTACTGGGACCTCTTAAATCATACAGTTACAAGATAATACAAGGAGTGAATAACTCACCATAGAGATCACTGTCATACCGCTACCAAACAAATCACACTATACCAAGAACAACATTACCAATAACACTACTTCATATGGACCTGATTATACTGCCAGAACACAACCACAAATTACCACCACACAGTGACTGAATTTTAACTCTATAGTATTACAGAATAAAGATCAGTATACAAAGACCAATATCACCGCAATATAGTGGTATATACCAGTATACACAAGTGCCCTACAGACTCTATATTACCTCCATACGGTGACCATATAGTGGTAGATACGTGGCTCTGTAGACTGTATTTAACCACCATAAAGTATCCATATAATATTTATCAGTGTACACAGATGCCTTAAAGACTGTATATTACCACCATGCAGTGACTATATAGTGGTAGACACCAGAAACAGACTCTGCAGACTTTTCCAACATATCATTCCCTGCCCCCCACCTCTGTACAAATTTCCAGAGCGGGTACAGTCTATAGCTTGGAGGTACAGTCTCCTAGAGGGAAGGGGAAGAACAAAGGGTTTACCTCCTGGAGATTGTGTTACATTAGGAGGGAAGGTAGCATCCCAAAACAGATTTGTATGTCATGAACATAACAGGCTAAACAGACCATATCAAGTTTTCCCTAAAGTAGGCAATTTAGGGACATAAAGGCATTTCTGAGAATAAGAGAATTTGTGAAGCTGCCTTAGGGTGCGTTCCCACGGCACAGGACGACGAGCGGAGAGAAGCCCTCCCCCTTCACATTGGCTAGCACAGATTCCGTCCGGAAACCGGACGGAAGATTGTGCTTGTAGAATGTTTTGTGGCCGGACCGCGGGCGGAAAAACCGCTGAATGGAAAACCTGTGCAGTGGGGACTGCTGCACAGGTTTTCCATAGAGCACAATTGTGCTAATTTCCGGCCGGTTTTTCAGGCGGTCTGAAAAACCGCAAACCGGCTGAAAAAACGGCCGAAAACCAGTGGCGTGGGGACATGCCCTTATATTTAGACATGCTTATCCTTAAAGTTTTTTGTGGTCTTGCATTGTTGCCTCCACTGGTTCTGGCCTCTCCATTTATTAGAGTCTGCTGCAATGGTGTCATCCATAAGGACATCTTGTCACAGTCATTATGGATGAAATGTCACCAAAGGTACTGACCACAGAAAGATGATACATCATAGTTTTAAAATATGCCATAAATCTATGATTGGTAGTGATTTGTCTTCTGGTATAGTAACTGATGGCTGAGACTAATGGGCCCCTGCACATGTCTAAATACCAAAGGCTTTACTGTACTTCAGAAGAAAGCCATATGGTCTATAAGGGCAAAACAAGCACAACTAATGGGACCCATTTGGGCATATTTGGTTGTAGTAGGTTATATTTCTAATGTCTTATGGGTTAATATTAGTGATGAGCGATTAGCAAAAAAAAAAGGGATCAAGCTGATTCCCGATTTTGAAGAAAATCTATTCGATTTTTGATTTCCAATCTCGATCGATCGCCGATTCCCATTAAAGTCAATGGGAAAAGATAATCGGTTTAATTTTTATACCGAAACAGGTGAGAAGAAGCTGGAATTACTATCCATAACAGTAAACTGGATACGTGGTACATCTTAGTGAAGACAATTTGGCTGTAAGAGTCACAGAAAAAAATTCACAGGCTAAAATAATTAATTCCTTTCAATGGATAACTAAAAAGATGAGGACAACGTAGCTATAGAAGGTGCAGCAGTAGCAGCAGCTACGAGGCCCCTTTAACACATAAAAAGACACCGGTATTGGAAATGGCACATGGTAACTGGCAGGAGCCCCCTATCACTTTTTGCACCAGAGCCCAAGAACATGTCATATATGTGGTGGCAGCAAGAACATCCCAATGGGGAACATGGAGGTTCAGCTGGCAGGGCCGTAGTTATAGGGGTGCAGTGGTAGCCAGGGCTGCCATCAGTCATGCATTAACCGTTTCAGGGCACCATGCAGCTAAGTCAAATGAGGTCCCCACCCATTACTAGTTCTTATTTTTAACATATCACTGCGCCCCTTTTTGATTAGGGACCCTGACAGGAGTACTGCCCTATTGGCACCCCTTTTACAGTAGCCTGACCTCAATACAGAGCAAAAATGACCTTATGGACACTCAGAGTAAAATTAGCAAGAAGAAATGAGTATTTGGAATAAGATTTTTTTCAATAAGACATTTACTAATGGTGTCTTTTAAAGTGGCCTGACCCCAAAACCAGCAAAAATTCTCTTTTGGACATTCAGAATAAAATTTGCACAAAGAAATAGTATTTGGAATAAGATTTTTTTTTCAATAGGACCATTGATTTTTTTCAATGTGTAATGTGTATTTCAGACATGCTACTGTTTACTAGTCGGTGACATCAGCAACCGGGGCAACAAAATCGTCAGAGATCCACGCTTGATTCATTTTGATAAATGTCAAACGAGCCACATTCAGGGGAAAGAAGGATACGTTTGTCAGTTATCACCCCACCAGCTGTGCTGAAAGTGCGTTCCGAGATAACACTGGCTACTGGGCAGGATAAAACTTCTATAGCATGCCGAGCAAGCTCAGGCCATTCATCCAGTTTGGACACCCAGAAGTCGATTAGGTCTGGACCAAGTCCAAAAACATTGGGGATGAGCCGCAGGTAGTCATAGACCATGCTCTGTGTGTCTGAATGCTGCCTTGCCTTACAGGTGTTGGTGAGGTGGTAAAAAACGATTGCCACATGTCATCCATTAGGCTTCTGCCACGCTGCCTACTGCTGATGATGCTGCGGCTATGGCTACTTGCCATTCTACTGCTGTCACGTTGCTGACGTTGTTCCACCGTGACATTAGAATGTGAAGAAGACGCAACAGATGTCTCAAGGTGGTCAGTGAGCACTGTCTCAAACTCTTGCATTCTACTGTCAATTTGTGTGGGTGGAAGGAAATTGCTCACTTTTGATTTGTAACGTGCTCATCAGGCCATGTGACACTTCATACTGCATAATGGCATTACATTGCTGCCACAATCACTGGAGCATTTGGAGGATGGAATTCCAGCGTGTTGCCATGTCAACAATGAGATGGTTGATGGGGAGGCCCGGATGAAGCTGCAACGCTGCCAGGCGTGCCGAAGCAGGGTGTGAATGCCGGAAGTGTGAGCTAAAACCTCAAGCCTTTCTCAGCAGACAGTCGAAACCCAGGTAGTGCTTGAGAAATTTCTGTACAACCAGATTCATGACGTGTGCCAGGCAAGTGATGTGCGTAAGTCTACCAATCTTAAGGGCAGCAAGGAGATTTTTCCCGTTGTCGCACACCACCTTGCCTGGCGCCAGGTTCTTAGCACCCAGCCACTGGTCGGTCTGAGTGCGCAGAGCCGTCCACAGCTTTTGACCTGTGTGTTGATGGTCTCCAAGACACATTAATTTTAGAACAGCCTGGTTTCTATTGGCATATGATGCCCGTGGAGGTACGGGATCTGAACCCTGCACCATCCCAGCAGTGTGGAAGAGTGTCCGCGAGACCCACCATCATCACAAGAGGCACTGTCATCCACCCAACTCACCCAGTGAGCAGTCAGTGAGATTTAACGCCCTTGACCATGCTTACTAGTCCATGTGTCTGTAGTGAGATGGATTTTGGTGGACACAGATGCAGCCAATGCGCTGGAGGTCTTTTCTGCCACGTGACTGGCCAGGGCGGGGACAGTTTTTCTGGCAAGGAACTGCCTGCTTGGCATCTGATATTGGGGGCATGCCAGTGCCATGATGTTGTGGAACCCATCTGTGTCCACCAGGCAGAAAGGCAACATTTCCAAGGCCAACAGCCTAGCAATGCCGACATTCAGGATTTTGGCTTTGGGATGGTTGGGGTGAAAGCATTTCTTATGCTCCCAGACCTGGTACACAGAAGGTTGGCTGCCAGACTGGCCACTGTATGGCGTGCAGGTCAAACTGGTGAAAAGAGAAGGGGTAGACTATGTCTCTGGTGGTGGCAGTGGGAATCGGCTCACAGTGTCTGGGACTGGTGCTTGATCATGCTGCTCCGGCACATTGGTAACAGAGGACTGCTTGGTCTTGGAAGTGGTGGAGGAGGAGGCTCAGGATGTCACAGTGGTTGGAAGCCCAGGACCTGTGTGATCAATAAACTTTAGTGTACAAAATCAGATTTTCTATGAAAAACCCGTATATCAAAGCTATTGCTTTGTAGAGCAGATTTCATAACAGTGTCATGTGCTCTGGCTGTCCCCCTAAAACAGGATCAATAAACTTTTGGGCACTGAATCAAATTTTCTGCAAAAGAACAGTATATGAAAGCGATTGCTTTTGAGAGCAGATTTCGTAACAGTGTCTTGTGCTCTGGCTGTCACCCCAAAACAGGATCAATAAACTTTTGGGCACAGAATAAAATTTTCTGCAATAAAAGTATATCAAAGCGATTGCTTTTGAGAGCAGATGTCCTAACAGTGTTTTGTGCACAAGTTGTCCCCCAGAAACAGGATCAATAAACTTTTGGGCAATCAAAATAAAGATAGGAAAGATGCAGCCAGCAGCAATATAAAAATCCCTAACTACTACTGTCTAGGATTCACTAATCTTGCTGTACCCCAACCCTTACTAATATATCTAGCAGCTTTTCCTTTGTGAAATCGCTTGGAAATGGTGTGTCTGCCTGCTTTGAAACAAGCACAGCAGAGAGAGCAGTGTGTTCAGTTCACAGACTATGATCGAAATGGCGTTCACCGGGAAATACAGTGACATACATAAAACATGGTCATGTGATTTTAACAGCCAATGAGATCCCTAAACCCTCAGCAGTGACGTTGTTGACCCCCCCTCTGTGCTCTGTACTGATTGGCTGGCCGCCAACAATACAGGAGGCAGCAAAAATGGCGCGATCACGATTTTTTTAACAGATTTTGCCGGAAAAAAATCGGATCTGATCGAGATCGAGAAAACATAAAAATCTACTCGATTTTAACTTTTCTTGAATAAATCGCTCAACACTAGTTAACTGGATGTCTAGTTGTTTAAGATTATATCAATATTGCTTTACAGTCCAGGTCCAGAAATACTTGGACAGTGACACGATTTTCAAAATTGTACATCACCACAATGAATCTAAAAGAAAGCCATCAATATGCAATTGAAGTGTAGAACTTAAGTTTTAAAGAGAACCTCTTGGGTGGTTTATGCTACCTTATCTGAGAACAGGATACGATAGAGTGAGAGAAGCTGAACTTTGTGGTACATAGGTTTATATTTTTTAAAGCTTGATTTCTGAGTAAAAGGCAGAGAAAAAAGTAAAAGAAAAAGTGAAATTTCTACCTGCGCTGCCCATATGCAATGATTGACAGTTTGCTCTGTACACACACTGTTACAGGGAAAGTTGTCAATCACTGTATTTGGGCGGGGTAAGCAGAACTTTTACTATTTCTTAAAGGGGTTGTGTGAAAAACAAAAAAAAACACCTGGTGCAGTAACACTAGAGATAAGCAGTAACTATCTGTCACAACCCAGTGTATAAACGACTTAAAAACGCTGTTATATCACATGATATTGTCGTGTTGGATCTTTCTCCTCACTGGGTTAGTGGGTGGAGCTACAGTTGCTAGGCGCGCTATGTGAATGCTACATTTCCCACAGCAGCCACTTCCTCCCAGCTGATCTATAGATTCTATATACTATATCCACACCAAATTTATTATATATATATATTTATTTACATATATATATATATATATATATATATATATATATATATATATATATATATATATATAATGTATGTGTGTGTGTGTACAGCCTTCATTCTACTTTCTACTCTGCATAGCCGTCCCTCATGCCACAGCACATGCTCAGTTATATCAGTCAGCCTAACCAGGAAGTAACTCATACTGCTGAGGAAAGAGCCCGGCGGCCATTTTGTTCTTCTTTAATGATTATCCCCTAGACAAAGCGAGCAGATTTTTCTAATTAAAGTTATTTAGGATTTTTTTCATTATGACATGTAGTTTATCTATTTAGTTTTCTTCTTTTCCTGGAGAACCCCTTTAAGGAGTTCTATCTGGATTTTCTCTGCTTTTTACTCAGAAATCCTGCCCCAAGTCATGTAACCCTATATATTACAGAGCTCAGCTTCTCTACCTCTTTCATATCCTGTTCTCAGATAGGGTAGCATAAATCACTCATCAGGTTCCCTTTAATTAAAGGGGTTTCACAAAAATATATCATTAGCTGTTTAAGAATAATGGGCAACTTCAAAAGAAAAAGTAGCACTAATAATGGGCCACATGTATGAAAACTGTCTAGGTCTAAAACTCTTTGTTGCCCATAGCAACCAATCAGAGCTCCCCTTTCATTTCATATAGTGCTCTGGAAAAATGAGAGGGGCGCTCTGATTGGTTGCTATGGGCAACAAAGTGAGTTTTAGACCTAGACAGTTTTCATACATGTGGCCCTAAGTGTTTCCTCCTTGAGATGCTTTGCGAGGTCTTCACTGCAGCCATCTTAATTTGTTGCTTGTTTTTGGGTCTTTTTGCTTTTAGTTTTGTCTTCAGCAAGTAAAAAGCAGCTCATTCAGGTTGAGGTCAGATGACTGACTTAGCCATTGAAAAATGTTCCATTGCCTTGCCTTAAATTTTAACACCTCTAAAGTGGTAATAGGGATAAGTAGGTGACATGGGATTGTAAACCATGCCTATGTTGATGGTCTTACTAGCAGCATAAAGAAAAAAAAAAAGAATTGTAATCTGTCTCACACTGCAATCCCAAGTGTCCTCTGAGTATTTATTAACTGTAAACTATTCTGGGCCCATCAATCTAATGTGAATGGGGGCTTCCAACTCTCCCTGGTAGATGTCAGGGGAGAGAAGGATCAGGCAATTGAATTTCAACATGTCTGATCTTTTTGTTCTCAGAGGAGATATGCCACCACTCAGGGCTGGGACAAGGTATTCTGGTGCCATAGGCAAATAAGGCATAAAGCCCCCACCAAATGGAAAATTCAGCCCACCATGCCTCCCCCTTATGCCCCCTTTCCTGCCTGGGATGAAGTGGTGCCCTAGGAGGTCGCCTATCTTCGCCTACCCATCGTTCCAGCCCTGCCACCGCTAATCGTGTCTTGCAGCAACTTATTCCCCTCTACTTATTCAGAACACATTCATAATCATGTATGGGAAGAGATGGGGGATGCAGGAGAAGTAGTTGTTGCTGGAATTTCTGTGAAGTTTACTACTTCCAGACCACCATATACTTAAAACATTTTGGAGATCTGCAAGTGAGTCTGCAAGACTGTTTAGTGACAGCCGGACTCTCCCTAGAGAAGACAGAAATAGGTTTAGTACAGTCCTTGCCTTCCTGATTATTGTGTACATGGAACTCTTGGCTTTTGTCCCCAGCTATCATGTGATCGTCAGAACTAGATATCCACAGACTAAGATATCCACAGACTTAACAGACTAAGATTTATTTTGCAGTCAGTGGGGGTTGTATTCCTCCTGTAACTGGGGCTAATGTATCAGTTCTAGTTACAGGGGAAGTCAGCAAATATAAAAAAAGTTAATTACAATTGTCCCCAAAAATGTTCTTTTTCTTACCGTGTGGGAAGCCCAATGTTTAAAATAAAAAAAAGACAAAACAAAGTAAAATAAAAAGTATAAAAACACTCACAGCCCAAGCCGTAACTTTAAACTATACATCACCTACATAAAAAAAACTACTAATGGAAAGATGACACAACTAAAAACTTATTTTGATGTTAATTTTTACCATTAAAATGAAAAAAAAAATGAAAACGGACGTGAAAAATAGACATTCACACTACAACAATGTCACAGGTATCTATCGGGGTACAGTGAAAAAGGTACACTGGCGGATAACACGATGCTGCTGCGGCGGCCCATAGGGGATATTTCAGCAATTGTAGCCCAGCATGGGTTATGTTTGCTTTATTTCCCGGCAGCATACGCTTATTTTATGGGCCTCAATAGCGTAGTCTACTACACTATTGAGTCCTGCAGGAAATGCGTATGCCAGCTGAAAATAGATAAATGTAGTCCATGCTGGGCTACATCTGCTGTTTCATCCCCTATGATGCCTTCACGGCTGCATTACTGTATCCGCCAAGATACTTTTTTACATGGTTACTCCCACAGATACCTGCGACGTATGCATTATCGTAGTGTGGACCCACTCTAATACAAAATTCACATGAACATAAAGCCTTACATATAATTGAGAAACAGCAGAAATATTAGTAGAGTAACTGAGCAAGAGATAGCATTATAGCTTTCAAACCTGTATGTACTAAAAAAAAAATAAAGAAAAATTAGCTTTGTCTGGAACGTTGGTAAATAGCCTGGTTAGGAAGTGGTCAAACAATTAAAAGAACTTTCCATCTGGCTGTTGTTACAAAAGCTTCTCTACCCCCAGCTTCAGGCCCTCACTCCCTGTGCAGGCTGTGGACAGGTCTACAGCAGTTACTGACATCTCAGCTTTGCTAGCTCTTATTCCTAGCTGTGCCTATTAGAGGCACATTAGTGATAAAGGGCTTGTGAAAATAAAACGACACTGTCCTAGCAGGATATTTGTCTATATATATGAGCTAGCAGAGGTGTATATGTCTTGAGAGGAAGGTTGTAATGAGAGAGAAAAACTTAGATTCTGCTAAGACACATTGTTAGCTGCTAAGTGACTATGTTATCTTTGATAGAATTACATATAAATGTGCTCTGCAAACCTAACAGGATGGCACAAAGCTTTTGCCAAGTCAGTAACTCTAAGGCTAGGTTCACATGGCTTAATTGCGGGACGTAATTACGCCCCGCAATTACGCCGTGTGGCCGGGGGTGGAAGCGGGGGAGGGAGCGGGGGGCTGACACCTCTCCGGCCCATAGACATTCATAACCAGTGGTGCGTATACGCCGCTGGTAATTCACATGTCAATTATCTCCCCCCTCGGCGTATTCGCCGAGCAGGGAGAGGAGACGTAATCCATAGTTCTCTATGAGAACTGTGGATTACCGTAGTTACTAGGACGTATTCAGCCCATAATTTGCGCACTCCGGCACATAATTACGGACTGAAATACATCCAGGTTTAAGCCGTGTGAACCTAGCCTAAGGGTTAAAGTTTTCCCCATTTGAGAGATATGAACAGAAGGAAGCTTCTCAGTCTCTGATCTTAAAGGGGTTGTCTCATTACATTGATTCGTCCTGTTTTCTTGATTTAATTTGAATTTAGGGGTGTGTTTACTGGCTTCTACTAGGCTCCAGTAGAAGCCAGGTCTGTAGCTATAGCAACCAGTGCTGGCAGCCTATCACGAGAGATTGAACAGGTCTGTAGCGATAGTGACCTGAGGAGCTGATGCAGCCCATACAAGAGGGGATATCTCAGAATAGGTTGGACACTGTTAATGGACATATATTGCTAAGTGACTTGTTTTTGTAAGATCTTTAACATAAAAAGCAATCCTTGTAGTGAGACAACCCCTTTAAGACACAGCAGAGAGTGATGTCACCACCCTGGCCAAAGAGAAGTGGTCAGTAACTATAGAAACTTATGTAACAAGCAGGAGTTAAGAACTGCCCTAACGCTGAATTCAAACACAATTGAAACAGCAGTGTATTTAGTTATAATGTTTATTTCCCTTTACCAACATGTTTAAAGCTAATCAATGAGATTTGATTACCCCATTAATACAATGTTTTTATTAAACCCCTTGAATGAAAGCTGAAAGCTTATATGGCTTTATTTCAAATATGTTGTTGGAAGTTTCAGAGGTGCAATCATGAAAATTGTGTCACAGTCCAGTTATTTCTGGATCCAGCTGAATTTTATAGCTCTGATGTCTCTTATGGAAATAAATAATTTTCCAGGTGGTCATGTAAATTAATAATGGACAGTCATTTTACAGCAGAACTATATAGCTGCTTTTCTCTGTTTTTGGAGCACTACAAAGCGCTGGGGCTTGGGGGGAGTTGTTGGTTAATTGCCCCATCACCCTCTCCGTGGATCTGCCACAGAGCTGTAAAATTTAAAGTGGTCTGGAACATCCTTTTAAATAAATACACGTGGTAAGCAACTTTCCAATATGTCGCGATTAGAACTTTTGCATTTGTCAGGGGAACAATCTTTATTTTGACAGTATGTGGATATTTAGCAGTTGCCTAAAGACACGAATAAAAACACACAATTTATTGAATGATATTAAAAATGTTGGAGAAGAAACTCCCCAGGAAGATGTTTAGAGCTAACCACATGGCTCATAGTTGTAGCTACATAGTTGCTGTGACTAAGAGCCATGTAGGTGGCTTGAAACAAGTCTCTTCCGTCCTGTTTCTTGCCAATGTTTTTAACATGATTTAATACATTTTGTGTTTTTATTTATTTTATTTTTTGGAGACGAGTTCTCGATATCCACATACTGTCAAGATTTTGGCTACCAGTCACTGACCTGGATCTTAGCTGTGAATCTCTACAGATACCGGATGATATATGGAAAATTGATACATGGTGAGCTGATATACCCTTTACATGTGTTTCGGTATTACAATTTTTAGTTTCTCTACATTGTTAGTTAATTATTTTAAACAGAGCATCACATGTATATTTGAAAAACTGTTATAGCTCTAGGCACAGACACAGCAATACAGACGGACAGATGGTGACCACTATACACCAGGGATTTTACTACAGATATTACCAAATTATCAACGATATTGTCCTACACTAGAACTATTATTTGTTAATTACTTAAAAAAACCAGAAAGAATAAATTTAACCACTAGACCATCAGGGACATTATAGTTTTGAAGAAATTTCTAAAAATATTCAGCTTTTTTAGTTTTAAATTGAAAATGACTTATTTTTGCTAAGTAACATTATGCCCATACAGAAAATGTGCCCATTGCTGTCAGTTACAGTAAGTAATTGCCCATCAAATGCTAAGTATTGTATAATTCTCTCTAATGGAGATCAAACTAAACCTATTGTATAGTAAATGAGAAACTGAGAGGCATTTCATTGGACTTGGGGCTCTAATCTAAAGACTTTAAGAGGTTTTCCTGAAGAGCATACGTTTTCTATTTCTGGAGCCGCTGAGTTTATTTAATTAAGAATACATTGACACAAAACATTTTACAGCTGTGTTTTTTTTGTAAGGATAAAATGCGGTGGCAAAATGTTCTGTTAATATCTACAGAACACTATTAAAAAGTCTACATAAACAGCATTTTCGTTTGTGGATTTTCGTTTGTGGAGTTATGTTTTTTTTTAATACAGCATGCTTGTGGCATAGTGTCTTTTTTTTTTTTTTTTTTTTACTTTATTTCCCCATAGAATTCATTATTAAACTTGAAAAACGTCCCCAAAAATATGTTACAAATAAAAATAAAATAAAAAATACTACCAAAAAACACTTGAAATTAACCCCTTACCTGCAGAAAGCATGAAGCAGACAAATCACTGACTTAGGAAAATAGACAAAAACATAACCTTTAATATGTTCACTAAAATAGATATATCCCAAAAAATAGGTCAGAGAAATGTATATAGCGCAAAAGGCAACACCTAAACGTACACCTACAAGGGTGGGAACACATTTATATACTGACGTATACTGTACCATATGGACATACGGGATACAGCCTTCCACAGAGATGTACAGAGAAAAATGCTTCCAAGCCATTGCCATCTATCAATTTTTATTTCCAGGCCACCGGTGTTACAATCACGAGTGTAGGTACATTCCCACGCCGCATTACAATGAGCTTATTTACCTATCCCTCACCAATAGCCATCTTTAGCCCCCTTGATGAACTGCTATTGTAATTTGTGGGGAAACACGTCGGGTAGGTCACCTTTTGACCCCTTTTTTGGCTAAAACTTTTCTAGTGGTCTGAGATTACTACATGCTAATTTTTTTATATGGGTGTAGTTTCATACTTTTCATTGTATTAGGCTACAGTAGAGTCAGCCACCGTAGGGTAGGGTCACCCCTTTATGGGTGGGTGTTCTGCCAATCAGCTAGTGCTCATAATAGGACACCAGGTTCCCCTCTCTATATCAATCAATCTATACCCATATTAGATTTGTTATTTTGTACCAACACCAATGTATTTTCACCATTGTGGATTCATTGATACTCTCCTCTGTAAACCTCTGTAAAACTTTTCTCTGTACATCTCTGTGGAAGACTGTATCCCACTGTATGGTCTGGGATACGTCAGTACATAAATGTGTTCCCATATGCTCTTGTAGGTGTACGTTTAGGTGTTGCCTTTTACGCTATATACATTTCTCTGACCTATTTTTGGACATATCTATTTTAGTGAACGTATTAAAAGTTATGTTTTAGTCTATTTTTCTAAGTCAGTAATTTGTTTTTGATATAGATTGAATTTGCAATATTTAAATTGGCTATTATTATTGGAAGTATTTAGCAGGCTCCCTGGCTGAGCCCACTCCTTACGTGGCAGGTGCCACCTGACAATTATAGCTGACCACCGCCACTAACAGGAGGGATCAGAGCCAGTTCGGACCTTCTGTTTAACCATTTAGACACCACTGTCGTGTGTAAATGAATGAAGAATGGTGTTGCACACTGTTCCTTCCTCCAATTGGTCTAGCAGTGGAGGCACACATGGCCTTTTTGTGGTAGGAGTGGTATGTGTTGCCTTCTCTCTATGGTGTTAGAAAGCTGGAATATGGGGTGACACCCAGATTTTCTGGACACTGTATACGCTATCCAGCACCCAGAAAAGCTGGGTGCAATAACCCACATTGGCCATCCAGCTTTCCCATGATAGAAAAGCTAAATGCCACTTTCAAAAATGTGCAAGTATGACATAACTTAAATCTCCTGGGCCCCAATGCAAAATCTGTTAAGAGGGCTCCACCTACCATGTGCCATTTATAATACATGGTACAGGGGCCCGATAGTGACTGCTCTATCTGCACTCCTATACCTATGACCCTGTTATCAGTATGCATTGCATAAATGTACTGACAAGTCATCATAAAAGATACTTGTGTCTTGATTACAGACATTGTAAACTGTGAGATTTCAACTGAGATGATTTATGAATGCTAGCTGCCATGCACATATATTGAGTTTATGACTAAGGTTGTTAAGGCCATTTATCAGCTAGTAAAAACATTAACGATTGTTTAAAAAAATCTACTGATCTACTCCCGTACAACTCGTGGACAAGTCCACCAAATATGAAAGACAGTACCTGGTTTCTTACTGCATCAGAAACAGCTAGGTGAAGTGTTGTTGTATATACGATGAAGTCTAAAAGAGACCAAATGGGTTCTATGTAAGAATCTACTAGATGCTTCGGCTAGGCTCACCTAACAACTTCTTTTTCCAATTGTTGAACAGCAGCTGCCACCTTTGTATAGATATGTGAAAATTAAGATCTTGTTCCCATTTAATCATAAAATTCTCAATAGATTTCTATAGCTCTGCTGCAGTATACTGGGGCAGGAAACTGGATAATGTCAGTAGGGCCCAAGAAACAGTTCAGTTACTGTTCGTACATTAGGAAATGTCCTAATTTTTTGAATACATTAAATATGTTATTTTTGAGACACAATTTCCAACTTTAAATAAAAAGGATTCCAATGAGTTGCAGACTATAATAAAAGTTTTTGAAAGGTATTTCTAACAAAAATAAATTAAATCAGCAGATCATTTCGGAATACTTTTGTTGATTTTATTTTTTTGCCTTACATATATAACCCCAATTGTTGATAGTAGCACAGGTATCGACCTTTATCTAGACAGTAGAAATCAGCATTGAGTTATTCAGAGTACCTAATCAACTTACAGGTTTCCAAATTAGAGGAGTTGAATATTTATTGAGAATGTTTTTTTTTTGTTTCTTTTTAAATAAAACGCCTTATTGATCCATAAGTCTAATAAATCGAATGTGTCTAGTTGAAAAAATTGTTTTATTGTCCATATCAACTATATAAAGTTCAGGTTAATTTTTCAAATTCTGTGGAAAATAAAGGTCACACTGTGACTGCCAAAAGCAACAGAGCCACTTTTTCTGTTTGGACCCATGCACACTACTTCGTAGAGTCTCCATGTTTGCCATAGAAGTCTATTGGGTCTTGCTATCCCTCCATTTGTCTCCAATTTTATGCAGACATACAAAAGTTTCTCCTAAAGGATTTCATAGGAGTCATGGCATGCTCTGATATGGCATTGTGGAGACAGGGGCTTATGTTTGCACCAGAATTCTGGCGTTTTTGCCACAGTTAGTGGTATGAAGTAAGCCAACTTAAAAATGGTGTAAAGTTAGACTAGTCATCTCTAACCTGCACAAGATTTATCAACACCGATAGATGTGGCACATTGTAACCTTAACCTTACACAGTCTTAAGACTTAGACGGTATTGATAAATGTGCCCCTAGAAATATTGCTTCTGGAGGGTAATTTGTCGGCTAGGGAGCCGCGGTGAGTTTGTTCTTCTGTGCACATGGCTCTGCTGTGTGCATAAGACCTTAGACAATTTGATAAATGAGGTCCAATGTTTCAAAAGTCAGGGAAATAGTTATATAACAAAAAAGTTAGAAACTTATTGTTTTAAAGGGGATTTGCCGAGAGATAGATTCTTACCCCTCTCTTGTTAGCACAGGCAGAATGTCAACAAATCACGCTGAGTCATGAAGCTGCAGGGGAGAGAGGGTGGGGGCCAGTGAGGAGTGAGGAATCCAAGGGAGCATCTCAAAACTTAAGTGAAATAATAAACAGTACAACAGTGGATTGTCAAGACAGCCTCAGACTGCACTGTCAGGAGCCTTATCTGCTAAGATGCTAATGTAATGTAAACAAATCAAGGCGCTGAAAGAGAGAGACACACACAGCGGAGAGCACAGAGCTGCATAAGGGATCTTGTGACATGTACACTGAAATAAAAAAACTATAACTTGTGGATTCTATATACAAAAGAGAACACCTATTCTACACAGCAGCTTGAAATCTTCTTCATGTTCCCTGTATTCAGATAAAGTAGGTATCTAATCACACTACAACTAGTTTATTCTATATACAAAAGAAAACATATTGCTACCCGGTGCCTTAAAAACTTCTGCAGCTCATTCTCATCAGATAAGAAGCTCTCTCTGCGCAAGCCCGTCCAGCTCTTGTCAGGCCGTATTAATAGACTCGTTGAAGTAACCAAGGGCATGAAAGGGAAAGGGTTGTAGCTCTCTCAGACTGCAATTTTGTAATCACATATATTTAGAAAAGTGATTAAAAACCCATTTTGGAGGATCCCACGTCAACATTACATCGTGGCAAAACCCCTTTAACTAGTATTTCACTGCAAAATACAAAACAAAAACAAAAAACAGCTCTTCTGATGTTTGCTGTAAATCTGTTCCTGTAAATCCTATTCAGTTCAGTCTTGGTTATCTTTATTTTCAATGCTGTTGATAAATACATGATAAAAACCAATAATGACAGGAACTACAGTGCATATAGGGGTTTGGGGACTTTCCAAAGCTACTTTCCACAGAGTTTGACTACCATGTAAATCTATATTGTGTAGTAAAGTTTATACAAGTCTGTGTGCATTTTAGGCAATTTTTGGGGTGTTCCATGCAAAATGGGCATGGCCCTAAAATGCTGTGGAGTTTAGGCACCATTGTTGAGACATATGGGGCGACATGTATGTGCAGCGCGATACCCGTAGTCTGGCATCCTTTCAGCCCAAAAACTGATGCAATCCTATTCCCTAGATTTATAACCAGGCACACCCTAAAATTATTATAGGGAAATACACCCTAAAATCAGGCACATTATGAGGCACTTTATAATGCACCTGAGATCGGGGGTGTTCTGGAGGCGTGTCCCACCACAACCTTATGATTCTACACATTTCACGGGAGGACAGCAAAACTAGGTGCATTTCTGCTGGAACAGGGAGACCAAGTTAAAAGTGATTTACTTGAGCCCAAGTTGTCGCTTTGCAGCTAGAAAGTGCTAAATCTATGACCTGCAGTAGAACAGGTTCATAAATTCAAGTGCATTCTATGCTACTAATGTGCGCAGAAACATTGTTGTCTGGGCGCCAAAATACATACATGTCGCCCATGGTTTTTATGGTGATTTTGGCATTCAGCTCATAAACATAAACTCAAAACCCTAAAATGATAAATGATTATTAGCAATTGCATTAATATTTCCCTAATAAATATGAACGTAGACAACACATGATTAACCAGTTTCTGACAAGATCATTAACCCTCCTTTCTGACCAGGCAACATTTCCATATATATTTTTAGTACATGTGAGTTTGAACGCTGTAACTCTTTCTTGCGGCTGGCTGTCCTACTCATTTTTTGCCTTCTTCCGTAATACATAAGGTTTTATTTGTATGTGATTTTACATTAGGTCTTTTTTTTTTTTTTTTCTTTACACCAAGGAAAACGGTAAAAATCAAAAATATGTCTCTTTCTATATTTTTTAATTTGTTTATTAGCAAAGAGTGACATGTTAGGTAACTATGTCACTTTTCCATTACAGATTTTTTTTTATATAGGTTCTATAGTTTTAGGGTAGTTGGGGTGGGGCTAAAAGTTGTGGTTTGGCTTGTATTGTTGATTTTTTATCAGGACCACTCAGGGATATTTTTAGATAACATTTTTTTTTTATTGATTATATTATTCCCAGTTCCCAGAGGAAATATAAGCCCCAGCACTGACTGCAATGGTTATCTATGTCTGTCAAGAACCAGCAGCTCCTGCTGTTACCAAGAGCAGGTGATCAAGAAAAGGCTTCTTGAAGGTTTCCTGCTAATCTGTGTGTACAATGCTCATTGCGCGATGTATATACATCAATCTGGAAGGCAGGGACTGTCCCTGACAGCTGGCTCATCACTTCCACAACTCTCAACAAGGTTCCAGAATGCCCTTGCAGAGTTTTATGCCGACTGCCCAGATGTTTAAGGTTAATGGGCAGTAGGCAAGCGGTTAAAGATTTCTTCCAAAAGTAGTGCCACTATTGCACTGGATTGTGTCTGGTATTGCAGTGTAGTCTCTTTTGAGTGATTAGGGTGAGCTACAATACTAGAAACTGCTGATAGACAATAGTGGCTCCATTTCTGCAAAGATCCCCAGTGAACAATGCTGCTTCCATGGCTGCAATCAATATGAAGCTTTAGTAATAGAAGTCGTTACATGTTTGACTTTTTATTTTATAGATGATGGATCATGAACAAGTTTCATAGCAAATTCTATAAAAAATGCAATCTATGTACGTGCTTGAAATATTTGTTTTGTCTGTTGATGGCATCTATCAAGTCTAGCAAAATGGTGAGTGACAGCACTGCTTCTCCTGAGGATCCAGGGCAGCTCACTTTCTAGCATCAGTTTGCAGCCTTGTGTAATTGAACATCTCGCTAACCTGCTTCTATAAAAATTCAACATTTTCTTATGCGTTTTCATCTTTGATCATCTCAGTTGCTTGTGCTTGTTGGTTTAGTAATATGATGCATGCAACATAAAAATATTGAATGTCAATCCATGGCACAGTGTGTCTAAATTTCATCATGCAGTTTCAGGAAATATTTTTTGCAAAAGGATCAGGTTAAATTGATAGGAACAAATAAGCAATTCAAATAGAGCAGCTTACTGGGCTGCTAGTCGCAGTTGAGACCAGGAGGACTCATATGCCTGCCCTTTACCATGCAGCTCTATTTTTGGGTTACACCGACCCAGCATTGCAGGGATGAGAGGGATAGTGCAGACACAGAATTTGTGCCTGCATGATCTGCATCAGGACCCAGCTGTTATGTACGACCAGGCTAACGATGTAAGGGCCGAGATTAGAGCTAGCTCCAATTCTAGCTGTTTAATCCCCTGGAAGCCACGGCCAGTAGTGGCCGCGGCCTCTAGGTGACTGACAGGCTGCGGTGGCTCCCTCTGTCTAAACATCAGCACCCCTGCACCACAATCGCAGGATGTCAATGATTGCCATGGCAACTGAATTCCAAATAATGGCCTCTGGATCTGCCATGCATGAAGCCTATTAGGCCGTGCCACGGACATGGTCCAACAGACTGCCTGTCGAAGACATAATACATATGCATAGTGTGGTCTCACAGTGGGATAAAACAATTTATTAAAAAAGTATTTGAAAGTATTAAAAAAAAAAAAAAATTTAAAGCAAACACAAACTCAATTTCATAAATAAAAGTGTTATTTTGTAAAAAAAATATATTAAAAAAGTAACACATAGTAGGTATTGCTGCGTAAATAATGCTCTAATCTATAGTTGTGTTATTTATTCCATATGGTGAACGCTGCAAAAATCAATAAAAATCCATGCCATTTTTTGATCTGATATTCTTATGTACCCCGTATTATGTCATAGAAAACCTCAACTGATCCATGTCTTCATAAAGTTATGGCTCTAGGAATATTGTAACATAAAAATTTTATTTTTTTAAAGCATTTCTAAGTGACAACTATGATTTAATCACATGAGGAGGGGCCTATAAAATGTATAATATAAAATTATTGTGTAGTTTCCTCAGTTGGTATATTTCATTTCTCCAGTAGAAGAAAATTCATTTCATATATGGCTTGGCTGGTGAAAAAAAAAAATTATACTTACCTAGCTGTCCCCCGCTGCTACTGCTTTGGAGCTGCCCAAGATCAGCTCCTCTTCACTACAGGTTCTCGTTCCATTGTAAGGCCTCGTTCACACGGCTTATTTCAGAACGTATTTACATCGGAAATCCGTTGTAAATACGTTCTGAAATCAGTTTTAAAATCAGTTTTCAAATACGTGCCACTAAGTGTGGCACGTAAATTTTTAACTGATTTCCCGACGGATTCACCATCTACAATCTTGTAGGGGGTGAATCCGTCCGTAATAAATGAAAATTTAATTGTTTTTTCCGTCCGGGGGGTTTTCCGTCGCAATCCCGGCGGCAATCCAACGGAACATCGCCGTGTGAAAACGACCGTATTTTTATTGAAAAACAATAGAAAAAGGCTGTGACTTATTTCGGGACGGATTTTCCCCGGTTGACGACGTCAAACCGTCGAAATACGCGGGAAAAAAAGCCCGGGAACGAGGCCAAGTGTATAGGAGCAATAACACTGGCCAAGGCAGTAGGGGGGTGAATAGGTAAAATATATAACTTTTTTCCCCCCTTTTTTTTCACCACCCCTGGGGCCCCCCTTTCAAATTCTTTTCCCCAAAATAATTGAAGTAATAAAATTTTTCTGTCAAAAGTAACCGCAGGCATAGCGCCAAATAAAACGTTTTAAAAAAATGGTGGTCTACAGCCATCGTCTGGGAGGGAAGGAGGGAGCAAGCTATAGTTTTTCACCAGGTCCCAGAAGTCTTTAGTCTGTTATCTCCTTGTGATGTTTTCTATATTTTTTGTTTTTTCCTGTTTTTAAAGTACCTCAGTCTCTGTGCAAAAACCCCGTTTTTTTCCTTTATGTTGAAGCTTTGGAAAGGGGTGTTGGGGGTTTGGGTTTAAAAGATTCTCTTTTAGTCTCTGATCTCCTGGGCTTAACACAGGAATGTTTTCTGTTGTGCAAACAGAACTACTGAGCCTCTTGTCACCAAACAGGTGATGTCAAACTGCAGGAAGCCCCCAGATATTATTAAAGAAAGTACTTTAGAAAAGGGGCTAATTTTTGGAGGGAGATTATTTAGAAAATGTTTCTCTCTACTAGACAATCCCTACTTCAAATTGATCTAAAATTTTGTGTCTGACAAAACTAGTAAATTTATGTTTTGGTGAATAAAAACTAGGTTTTTGGGAAAAGGGCCCTCTTTCCTAGTTCTGTGGGCCCGTGTGAAACTTTAAATTCTATTTTAAAAATTTTACACCCGTTTTTTAGGCCCATTTATATTTACGATTTTGTTTTATTTTAATAGTAGGGAAACCCCCGACCAAAATGGATTAAATTTAATTTTGAAGGGAACCTGTCAGGATATGATAGAGGAAGGCAGCTTTTAGGCCTGTTTTAAAATTTTTTTGGGTTTTATATGATGTGGGGCAGGATTTCTGAGTTTAAAAAACAAATAAAAACTGATCTAAAGGGGGCCCCATGAAAGGAAAAACTGTCCCAGGTCTAAAAATCCCCTTTGGGTTTCCCCATAGCAACCAATCAGAACGCCCCTCTCATTTTCCCCAAACACTTATGGAAATTTTAAGGGGGGACCCCTGATTGGGGGGTTTATGGGCCCAAAAAATGAGTTTTTTGAAACAAAAGCAAATTTATGCATGTGGCCCCAAGAAATCAAAAAGCTGTCCCTAAAAGAAAATAAGGGACTTTCTTAATCACCCACATACAAAAGGGTTGAAGCTTTCCCTAAATCAGTGTGGTTTTAAGAAAATTGTCCCAAACACTGTATGTGGGAAAGGGCAGGGAGTAGTTTCTGCTTTTAGTTTTTTTACTTTTACAATTTTCTCTGTTTTTATTTAGAAAATTTACATCAAATTATATTTAAAACCCATATTTCACAGAGTCAGGTTTTCTCCTTTTTATCATATAACCCTATATAACACAGAGGTTTGCCTTTTTCCCGTCATCATATAAAACCCTTTTTATATCACAGAGCTCCCGCTCTCGCCTCCCTAAAATAACCCCAGTTTTCACAGAGCTCGCTTCTTTTCCTCTAAACAAATAACCCATTATCACAGAAGGGTCAGTTCTCTCCTCCCATCAAAAACCCTAGGGTATCACAGAGTTCAGCTCCTCCCCTCTTTTCCTATAACTATATTTCACCCGGCTCTGGGTCCTTCTCCTTTATTTCCCTATAACCCCCCTTTTATCACAGAGTTTTTAGTTCCCCTATCATAAATTAAACCCTTTTAAACAAGAGCTCAGCTTCTCTCCCTATCATATAACCCTTTTTTTATCCCCAGGGCACAAACTTTTTTCCCCCCTTTTTTAAAACCTTTATTAAAAAGGCTCGCTTCTTTTCCCCTTTTTTTATAAAGGATTTTAAACACGAGCCCCGCTTTGGGTCCGGGCTTTCATATTTAAACCCCATTTATCAACAGAGCCCAGCTCGTTTCTTTCCCAAAAACCCTATATATCACAGAGCTCAGCTTTTTTCTCCTCTTTATATAAACCCCCATAAATCACAGAGACGCTTTTCTCCTATTTTTATTTTAACCCTTAATCACAGAAAATCAGCCCTCTTCCCCTCTTTTACATCCGGGCCCCCAGATAGGACAGGGATTGACCACCCGCAATTTTTAAGGGAAAATTTTCCCCAAATTTTAATGTTTAATTTAAAATTTTATAAACTTTATTTTGGGAAAAAATCATAAAAAAAAATAATAGTAAACAGGGTTTCTGAAATTTCAACATTTCACAAGGGATCCATTAGAAAATTAAAAAATGGTCCCAATTTTCAATATTCACCACCTTTATAGAAAGAAGGGGTCCCAATTAAAAAACATTGCAGAAATTTTTAAAGAAATAGATGTAAAAATTTTTACCCAAAAAAAATTCAAAAGTTTCCTATATATAAATAAAAAACCAAAAAAAGTTGGGTTAATTGAAAGTAGTCCCCACATTCATCAATTTTGTACCCCCAAAATTCTAAAAATTAAAGGCCATTCCCTAAAAGCCCACAATATATCAAAAAATACAAAATTTGGGCCCCTCTAAATAATGCATAAAAGGCCCTCAACGAAAATCATTTAAATTTAAAGCTATGACCCAAAAAATAAATTTTAAAAGGGGAAACTTCATCAAATTTTTTTTTTATTTTTTATTGATGAAATTTGTGTGGGTTATTTTTTTCTAAAATTTTTTGTTTTATTTTTTTTTTCTTTCAAATTTTTGTTAAAATTAAAAAATGCAAAATAAATTTTTTAATATTTTCCCCTTTAGCCCCCAAGGGAGCACATCCAAGAAAAAAAAGAGTTTTTCAAGTACAAAAGCCTGAAATTCCCTTGCTGTAAAT
>JAODAL010041081.1:0-36250 GCA_025379985.1 Phyllomedusa bahiana
AAAAACAATGACAATGTACTATAAAATAATAGCATATATGTTCAAAGATAAGATTTTAATAGGCAGATTAACACAATCAGGATTGAGTTATTTGTGTTGGGCATGACTAACATACCTAAATTACAGAAATGTATATACAGTGAAGGAAATAATTATTTGATCCCTTGCTGATTTTGAAGGTTTCCATACTAACAAAGACATGCACAGTCTTTTAAGGGTAGGTTAATTTTAACATTGAGAGATAGAATATCCAAAATAAAATTCAGAAAATCACATTGTATAAATTATATACATTTGATTCCTTTTGGAAAAATAAGACTTAATACTTGGTGGCAAAACCTTTGTTGGCAAGCACAGGAGTCAGACGTTTTTTGTAATTGATGATGAGGTTTGCGCACATGTCAGGAGGAATTTTAGTCCATTCTTCTTTACAGATCATCTCTAAATCATTAAGATTTTGATACGTTAGCTTGGTAACTCGGAGCTTCAACTCCCTCCATAAGTTTTCTATGTGATTAAGGTCTGGAGACTGGCTAGGTCACTTCATGACCTTAATGTGCTTCTTTTTGAGCCACTCCTTTGTTTCCTTGGCTGTATGTTTTGGGTCATTCTCTTGCTGGAGGACCCAGTCACGACCCATTTTTAATGTCCTGGCAGAGGGAAGGAGATTGTCACTCAGGATTTTACGGTACATGGCTCCATCCATTCTCCCATTGATGCGGTGAAGTAGTCCTGTGTCCAGAGAAACAACCCCAAAACATAGGGCAACATGTATGAATTCGAATGCGTACTTTTTTTTACTTGGCGCCGACACTCTAGTTCTAAATAAATATAGAAGAGTGTGGAATTCGACAGTATGAAGATTTTTGGCGCATTACATAGAGCTTAATGCGCCAATCTTTGTATGGGCATAGAGTGTAATGCGCCAAACTTGGCGCACTAAACTCTATGTAATGCGCCAAAAATCTGTCATATTCTACACTCTCAGAATCTCATAATCCGAGCATTGAAATATTAAGAGGGCGACATGTATGAATTCGAATGCGTACTTTTTTTTACTTGGCGCCGACACTCCAGTTCTAAATAGATATAGAAGAGTGTAAAAATACGACAGATTTTTGGGCATTACATAAAAGCTTAATGCGCCAAACTTTGTATGGGCATAGAGTGTAATGCACCAAACTTGGAGCACTAAGCTCTATGTAATGCGCCAAAAATCTTCATACTGTCGTATTCTACAATCTTCTATATCTATTTAGAACTGGAGTGTTGGCGCCAAGTAAAAAAAAAGTACGCATTCGAATTCATACATGTCGACCATAATGTTTCCACCTCCACACTTGACAGTGGGAATGGTGTTCTTTGGATCATAGGCAGCATTTCTTTTCCTCCAAACACGGCGAGTTGAGTTAATGCCAAAAAGCTAAATTTTTGTCTCTTCTGACCACAACACCTTCTCCCAATCACTCACAGAATCATCCAGGTAATCATTGGCAAACTTCAGATGGGTATGCACATGTGCCTTTGTGAGCAGGGGGACCTTATGGGCATTGCAGGATTTTAAACCATTCCGGCGTAATGTGTTACCAATGATTTTCTTGGTGACTGTGGTCCCAGCTGCCTTGAGATCATTAACAAGTTCCCCACGTGTAGTTTTCGGCTGATCTCTCACCTTCCTCATGATCAAGGATACCCCGAGAGTTGAGATTTTGCATGGTGCCTCAGATGGATGTCGTTTGACGTATTTTGATTTCTTCCATTTTTTTTAATATTGCACCAACAGTTGTTCTTTCTCCCAGTGTTTTACTTATTGTTTTGTACCCCATTCCACTTTTACGGGTCTATGTCTTGTCCCTGAACCCTTGAAAACTGTTTGGTCTTGAAATGCTGTAGAGGTTAGATTGCTGATTTAAATTTAGTCTGTGGACAGGAGTGTTTTATAAAGATCATTTAAACAGCGTTGTAATGAGGGGAAGATTGATGAGGGGGGTCTAAGGGTTTGTAGAAGCTAGAACTCTTAATGTTTGGGAGGGGGTAAAATCTTTTTTTTCTCACAAACATGCAAATAAATTTATAAATTTTTATAATGGTTTTTTTGGGTTTTATTTTGGGTACTATTTCAATGTTAAAATAACCTACCCTTAAAAATTATGACGTTCCCTTCTTTGTCAGTGGGCAACCTTTCAAAAAACAGCAAGGGGTCAATAATTTTTTCCTTCACTGTATCAAATTCCATGTAGAGCCCCTAAAAAATCTAAGGAGGCATTTTTCAAAATTGTTGTAGAAAAAGATCCCCTTTTATTTCATTGTAATCTGAAAAAAAAGACAGGGGAAACTTTTTTGGTTGCTATAAGACAGAAAGATCAGCAGTTTTTAATGTGGCCCTATTAGCCTATACTGATTTTATGATAATTTTGTGTAGAAGCATTCAGAGATTTATTTTTGTTTTGCTTTTTTTTTTTTTTTTTTAAATCATGGATTAATATATATACTCCATGAGAAAACACTGATGCATTTTCCATTGGATATGGTTTTGCAGGACATACAGAACCATATGGGGCTCTATATAAGTCAATTTGGAGTGCTTGTAGTCCATATTATAAAACTGCAAGGACTTAGGAGGACATGTATTGTCTAGACGAAAAGAGGCCAGTTCTAAATAGCTTTAACCACTTATCGACCCTGGAAGTATGAATACATTCCAGGGTCACTAAGGGCTTACATAGCCAGTGGGTGTTAACTGCTAATTTCAGCTAACAACTGGCGGTTACCGCATGGGACGGTTCCAGTGCCGTCCCACGCTGTTTAACCCCTTAGCCACCATGGCAAACATGGCTACGGCGTCTAAATGAATGAGAAACAGCACATTGTTCCTCACTCCCATCGAAGCCCCCACGGCTGATCAGTTAACATGGCAGCTGGAAGTCTTATGAAGGCTTCCATTGTTGCCATGTTTTCTGTTTTTAAACCGCCATCTTTGTACACCCTAATGCATTGTAACTAGAGATGGGCGAATTTCTAAAACATTTGGTTCGGACACTTCACCGAATGTTCCGACAAAAATTACTTCGACCCGAATTACTTCGGCACAAATCGCGTTAAAAAAACGGCTATTTCCAGGCTGCACAGAGCCTGCAGGGTGCTGTAGAACGTTGTGCAATGCTTAAGTATGCAGAGGGAGCTTGGTTTGGTCTTCATACAATGTTGTGTTTTAGTATGACACGCAGATGAGGCCGCCGCTCTTAGAATCGCTTCACTATAAAATTCCTGGGGCACTTAAGAGGGCAAAACTGACCAAAAAACTAAAGCGGGAAATGTAGCCCGATAAAGTCATGCCAGTGAAAGCTGGAAAAAAACAAGCTGAGAGCTCAGGGGGCAACATAGTGACAGAGTGTGGAGGGTGACGGCGGCAGCCACAGCGCATGAGGTCAGAGAGCGGCACAATGACATTATGGAGGTGGAAAAACAGTTTTAGGGCACAGAGTGGCACAATCACACATTGTGGAGGTCACGACAGCAGCCACAGCAGCAGCATGAGATCAGAGAGTGGCACAATGACACAGTGTGGAGGTCACGACAGCAGCAGCATGAGGTCAGGCAGTGGCACAATGACATTCTGGAGGTGGCAAAACAGTAGTAGGCCACAGAGTGGCACAATGACATTCTGGAGGTGGCAAAAAACCCGGTGTAGGGCACAGAGTGGCACAATGACCCGGGGAGTGGAGGTCACGACAGGGAGCCACAGCAGCAGCATGAGGTCAGGCATTTGGCACAATCACATTCTGGAGGTGGCAAAACAGTAGTTAGGCCACAAGAGTGGCACAATGACATTCTGGAGGTGGCAAAAACAGGGGTAGGGCACAGAGTGGCACAATGACACAGTGTGGAGGTCACGACAGCAGCCACGCAGCAGCATGAGGTCAGAGAGTGGCAAAATGACACAGTGTGGAGTCCGACAGCAGCAGCATGAGGTCAGGCGTGGCACAAAAGACATTCTGGAGGTGGCAAAAACAGGAGTAGGCCACAGAGTGGCACAATGACAGAGAGTGGAGGTCCCCGACAGCAGCCACAGCAGCAGCATGAGGGCAGCATGGGCACAATCACATTCTGGAAAGGGGGCAAAACAGTAGTAGGCCAACAGAGTGGCACAAGACACAGTGTGGAGGTCTCGACAGCAGCAGCATGAGGTCAGGCAGGGGCACAATGACATTTTGGAGGTGGCAAAAAAAAGGAGTAGGCCACACGCTTCAGTGGCACAATGACACAGTGTGGAGTTACGGGCAGCCCGCCAGCAGCATGAGGTCAGAAAGTGGCACAATCTACATTCATGGAAGGGTTGGCAAAATGCTAGTAGGTCCACTGCGAGTGGCACATTGCACACAGTGTGGACGGTCACGACAGCACTGTGACTGCATGAGGTCAGGCAGTTAGGCACATGACATTTTTATGGACGGTGACCACAAAACAGTAGAAGGTCACAGAGTGGCACAATGACACAGTGTGGAGGTTTCGGGCATGCTAGCTGCATGAGGTCAGAGAGTGGCACAATGACATTGGAGGGTGGTCAAAAACAAGGAATAGGCTCCTCAGAATGGCACAAATGACACAAGTGTGGAGGTTACGGCAGCTAGCCACAGCAGCAGCATGAGGTCAGGCAGTGCACAATGACATTTTGGATGGTGGCACAAAATAACTGGAGTAGGCCACAGCTGTGGGCAACAAATGTCAGGAGAGTGGAGGTGATTGGCGGCAGGATCAACATCATGAGGATCAGAGAGTGGCCACAATGACACAGTGTGTAGGTGACAGCAACACAACAAACAGTAGCAGGCAGAATGAGGTCAGAGAGTGGCCCCACAATGACACAGTGTGGATGTCACGGCACCAGCAACAGCAGCAGCAGCCGGAGGTCAGAGAGTGGCACAATGGACAGAGTGTTGAGGTGGGTTCGGAATAACAGTCCACTGGTAAAGATGGTAGGTAGGCAGATGGAGAACTGTCAGCAGATGTGTGGCATCAGCGGGTGGCGGGCATCAGAATAGTGGATGATGCAGGTAGTTTGAACGCGTCAGGTGACGCCTAAGGCATTGGTGTGTGGAATAATCCTGGGCCCATATCCACGCTGATTCATCTTGACAAAGGTCAGTCGTTCCACATTTCCCGTGGCAAGCCGGTTTCTCCTTGGGGTATAAGATGGACCGTGCCGCAACTGAAACCCACTCTGATGCCACAATACTGGACGGCGATGGAACAGCTCCTATCCACTGCAATAATCTGGCAAGTTGCAGCCACAAATCAAGTTTGGCTGCACAGTAGTCCAGCGGATTTCTAATTGGGTGGGCGTGTGCGTCACAAGTAGCCAACACTTGTTGGTCAGGCGTGACTGATCCAGGTCCTGCTGCCTGCTGGAGACTACCCTCTCTATAGAGCATGGGTGAAGGAAGCTGCTCATCACGTGACTCCAGGAACAGGCTGCTGCTGATGGTGCTGGTTACATGCTCCCTACCCCATACTTCCATCAAGCAGCCGCCGCGGCGAAGTAGTACATGAGTGCTGAAGAACCCCAAGGTCCAGACCTGTCAGAGGAGGGACTCGATGCCGCACATAGGCAGCCGCCAACTGATACGGAGGATTTCCCTATTGTTCGTGTGTTTGTCTCCTCTCAGCAGTGGGAAAAAAAGGCTCCCATTTTGGACCGTTAGAGACGGGGTCCAATAGGGTGGAGAGCTTTTGTGTGTGTAGTCATCCCATCCTGCGGTATGAACGACTTTTTCGGCTCGTCACTAGCCACGGGCAATCATTCAGCATGCTGATATGCCCATCTGCATCACAAGTGCACTCCGAGGGGCTCCCCATGCCTCCAACTCTGTATACTGCCTCGGTGCTTGAGCCGGTCTTCATGCCTCGTCTTCCTCATCTCCATCTACTTCTCCAGTGGCTCCTGCTCTCCTTCTTGTCACCTGGGTAGAAATCCATACTCATTTCATACCAGGACACATTGCTTCTGCGTCCATACATGTCCTCCTTCCTCCTACTTCCATTCAGTCCCACAACGGACTCTTGTCGGCCCGCGTGAATCGTAGTAGCCAAGTCTCCATGATCCCGGCCCAGACTGATTTTTCAGCATCTGTTCCAGGACATGAAGCAGTGGATTGGACGTTATTCATACCGTAGTTCCTGGCCGACTGACAAAATAAACGTGGGCTCCTACGTATATGGCTACTCAACAAAAGACATGGCATCAAGCGATGAGCGGCCACTGGCTAGACATCAAGTTAACTGGGGAGATACTTTATTTGCTGCCTGGGATCATCAAAAAGAAATCGTTAATGGCATTTATCTGTTCATAACAGTCTCGGTCCACATGTGCCAGGCTGGAATTCGCCAACGGGTGGAAACAATCAACAGATCACCAAGTGTGTTGGGGAGAAGGGCGTTCTGCGCTGCAACTCAGAGGGAGGGTGTTTCTGGCTTTGTAGGAATGGATAAAAGTGCGATGCTCAGTTTCCATGGCCATGTTCGAATCTTCTGAAGATCTGGGAAGGACTTCAGGAACTTTTCACAACCAGATTTGAACAAACGTTGGCCATGCAAGGTGTGCATGGGACCATCCATCCTCGGTGCAGACTGGCTCGGGGACACCAGTTCCTTCCCATTTTCCGTCACCACATGGTCCGATATGACGCGTAGAAGTGAGTAGCCACACATCTCGATTTCTGACTGCATGGACTCGAGAAGTTCCTCCCTGTGTGACTTCGGTTTTAGCCGAGGCAAAGCGAGGTGTAGAACTGTGTGACACCGCGCTGTGACTGACCCCATTGTGGTATGATGCGATGAAGTAACTTGTGGAGGCGGTTCTGGTAGGTTGGTGGTGGATGGTGGAGGAGGAGTGAGGACATTGGCTGGCTATCAGCAGCCGTTTGACAATGTGGAGGGGGGAAAGCGGCGTTCTCCTGTCCAAGTGTTGGTTCTGCATGGGCAGGATGCAACCACTAACCCAGTGTGACTGTAAAAGACATGTACATGTCCACTGACCGTAAGTTAAAGCTCAAGACGTCACGCTGCCGTGCACCTTCGGAAACTAATCGATATGCTCAAGGATCATGGCCCACTTATGTTCTACATGTTTTTATGAAGTGCTGGTACTGCTGTTTTGGAAAAAGTTAATTACGGCCGTGGAATCTCGCCATCTCGGCAAGGAGGGAATGCAAGTACCAACAACTTGGACAGGAGCACGGTCAGTGCTGCAACTGAGGGAGGCCTATGGGCATACTGTTGTCTCTTGGCAATCGCGCGCTGACCGACTGCTGTGCGCTATGAGTAGCGCTGGAGCGCGGAGGCATCTGTGATGGGTGATTGATATGTCAAAGAGAAACAGCTCCTTTCTGCAGAAGGTGGTGGAGCCTTGACTCGGCTGATATGGGCAATGCAGGGAATCTGGCCGCTGCTGCTGCTGCGGAGGCCAGGATGGACCAATCACATCTGAGCATGTTTCTCACAAGGCCACCGGGATGGTTGACGCCTAGAATGTGTTGACGCAGGGGGCCGTGGTGCCAGAGACGTTAGCTCCGGCACACGCGTCCACTTTCTGCCCACAGATTTTACATATACCTATTTTCGGCGTACTCGGGGCCACACCAATGAGTAGCTGATTTTACCGCCAAAGGTCGCCTGAAGATGAAATACATGCGTCCGATGCCTCGCTTAGCCTCTGTGTCGTACTCTTCTTGGACTACTTGAGAAAAGGGTTCGTTTTTACCCCGTTGGACGCTTGGCTCACCGACCTTGCTCAATGCTGCTACCCCTTAATGACTCACGGCCCACACAACCCCAATTGCTATTGAGCGGGGCTAGCCTGACGCGCACGCTGACGCCCTCTTCTAACTAGTACGATGATGAAGACCTTGTTTACCCCCGGCTCCCTAAGTGGGTGGCTACATCATCAATCTCTTTATGTGTTTCATACTTTCAATGCTGTCCTCAGTACCGGTCTTGGTTTTGCGAGGCTTGTCACGCTTACAACATGAAACTCCCTGCCACTCTCCTCATCTATTTCTGTGACGCTCCTTAACTGCAAGAAGCAGGAATATTGGCTCACATTTCTTCGCTGCAAGTAGCTGCTCTGATATGCACTCCTCAAATTGTTTCATATCGCTATTTTAGTGGCGCTGTGCCCAGACACAAATAGTAGATCTCATGGCTGAGGACCGGATGGGACATGAGGCGGCGTTGAGGAAGGTCTGAGGGCCGCTGGACACGCTCCGGGCCTTTGCCGCAATAAGGTTTGTGTCTGAGGTTACCAAACTGACTCTTGGGCTGGGGTTGTCAGATTGTCAATATGGGAGGAAAAGTGGCCCAGGTACCTAGGTGGCCAATGCACCAAAAACCTTTTTTTTGTTTTGGGTTGGCTTAGTAGCACACGGCGCTAGATGACAGCGGCCAGTTGTGCTCACGAGTGACCCCAGCTGCTACAGTACCCTTCGCTGTGCTGCAGTCCTGGGCCTGCTCCAGGAAGGTTTGTGCTCTGTCACTCGCAGGATGAAGAGCCTCGCCACTTCTCAGTCTGACATTACTGTTTGTTCTAAAATTTTCAGACACTGTTTGAAGAAGATCATCTGTTTATGATAAATACAACAACCTGTATTATTTGACACCCAAATGAGCCCATAAGATGTTTAGGTAACCATTGGATATAAATTGCGCTCCACAAATGGCAGGGAATAAATTTACTGTATGTGCCTGTTTAAAAACTCTTTGTATTTTACTTAATATAAAAGCAACAAACAGGCTTAATTAACCTTCCGGATATGAAATTTTGCTAACCAGAATTTCTTCTGTGGGTCGGTGAAAAACAAAGTTTCTTTTACTGAGTACAAAACGCACAGGAAAAAACCTCTTTGTGAACCACCCTGGATGTAAATGCGCCTAAGAATTGAGGCTAACCCCAAACTACAGCCTTTGTGCGTGTTACAAGGCGTGTTTTTTAAGCTAAACACACGAGAAAAATTGTAATTAACCATTAGCTTGTGAATGTGGCTACAGGAAAAATTTTATTTTTTGGTGGTTGAAAAAGTCGGTTTCTTAGAGTCACCACAGACAGAAAAAAAAAACCTTAATTAACCCCCTGGGATGTGTTTGCGCCAAACATTTGAGCAACCACATAAAACTAACTAGCTTTTAGTGTGTTACTAATGGCGTGTTTTTTACGTCTACACAACAAAGAGAAAAAAATTGTAATTAACTTCAGCTTGTGAATTATGCTACAGGAAAAATTTTATTTTTTGGCGGTGAAAAAGATGTTTCTTTGAGTCACATAGCAGCAAACAACGCTTAATTAACCCGCTGGATGTAAATTCGACGCCCAAACAATTGAGCAACCACAAACTACAGCTTTGTTAGCGTGTTTAGAATGGCGTGTTTTTTACGCTACACACAAGAGAAAAAATTGTAATTAACCTTGCATGAGAATTATTGCTACAAGGGAAAAATTTATTTCTTTTGGAGATAGAAAAGGACCGGATTCTTTGGAGTCACAACAGCAGCCAAACAATTGCTTAATTAACCCCTGATGTAAATGCGCAACAGAATTGAGCAGCCCAAAAATGAAGTGGAAATTGTATTGTATAAACGTGTTTCTTTAAATGATATACAACAGGAACAGGCTTAGATCCCCTTGGTTTTCAATGTGCTGTGAGCATTTAGATTTAACAATTTATATGCCAGCTGCCACTGGGACGCACACCTGGACTTCAGAAGCCCAATGCCCAAAAAAAATCAGAATAGAACGTTAGAGAAAATAAAGGGGGGCAGTCTCTGAGGGGACAAGCTGAGACACCCACAAAAATGGTATGAAAATCAGTTCTTCAGTAAGAGCTTTTACAATCAGCCTCGGCAGCACCTTCCTAAAATCAGTACAGTGGAGAGGAGTATGAGCTGCCAGTGTAGCGCCTGACTTATTTAGTGCGCGGGTGGACGTCACAGTAATACCGCCGGTCTATGATTGGCTTCTCTCTGCACATGTCATGCGGCTATGCCCTTCTTCCTACCAGAGTTCTTTGCCCCATGTATCGCCATGTGCTCGCAGCCATTTTTATCAATCAAATGCACATTCATTCACACCGACGTTCCCAAAGTTCGACTTCGTTCTGAAACGAAGTTTTCTGAAATACTAACGATTCCAATTCGTTAGTATCAATTCGCCTATCTCTAATTGTAACACAATGCATTAGGCTGTATAAACAATCATGCACTCTAGTGGTGAATTACCCTGTGGGGACTCAAAGTTAAAGTAAAAAAAAAAAAATGTTTTAATGTGTAAAAAAAAAAAAAAAAATAAGTTCAAATCACCTCCTTTTGCCATTTTACAAATAGAAAATTAAAATGATAAAAAATTTACACATTATTTGGTATCGCTGCGTCTGAAAAAGTCCGATCTATTAAAATATAACATAATTTGTCCCTTACGTTGAACAACGTACATGAAAAAAATTCCAAACGACAAAATTGCGGGGTTTTTTGGGTCATTTCACGTTCTCTAAGAAATGGAAATAAATGTATCAAAAAAAGTTGCCATGTATGCCAAACTGGTATTGATAAAAAAAGTACACTTCAGCCCACAAAAAAGCACCCTCACTTAAGTTCTTAGGTGTTAGTACAAAAAAGTAATTGGTCACAGAAAATGGCGCCACAGCCATTTCTGAAATGTTTGGATTTTTTTTTACGGTACCAAAACATAAAGAAATCCATATATGTTTGGTGTTGCTGGAATCATATCAACTTGAAGAATACAGAAAACACATCACTTATACCGGAGAGTGAACAAAAAAAAAACACAAACCTGGTGCAAGTATATTTTTTTCACAATTTTATACAACTTGGATTTTTTTTGCGGTTTCCAGTATATTAAATAGTGATTGGGGAATAATCTATTTAGAAAAGTACCATCTTGTCCCACAAAATAACAAGCCCTCATAGTTATTGATAGGTGGAAAAAAAAAATATGGCTCATGGAAGTTGGGGAGGGAAAAACTAATATGTCAACAAACAATGTAGAATGTTCCAGAATCTATGGACTTGTTCTACTTCGGGTCATAGATTTGGAGTTTTCTAGTTCCACTACGACAATTCAGGCTCAGTAGATTTTTAACTTGGTCTACCTGTTCTAGTAGTAATGTGCCTAGTTTTGCCGTCCTCCAGTCATAGATGTGTAAAATTATACAGTTGTGGTACAATGTGCCCCAGAATGCAACCTACACTCTGACGGTAAGTCATAAAGAGCCGACGGGGACGACAGAAATTGCTACTTTTGGAGTACGCCTGCTCATACATCTAGAGAACAGGGCTGTGCCACTTTTTGGGATGAAAGGACACCAGAAAACTTGCATGGCCCAATACATACATATCACCTTTAATGTACTGTCATAACAGGTTCCTTTCACATGGCTGTAAACATAAAAAATAGTCTTGTTGCTATAATAGCTAGCAGTAGGGAATACAACCAAGGATTTAGACATTCTTTTTTTTTATTTAAATACAAAAGCATTATAAGATAGTAAAATGTATAAACATGATTTGTTTTAAATTAAAGTCAGTTTACATAGCCAAAAAATTGAATAGACATCTGTTTTATGTCTTATGAGATTTATCTTTAAAACAGAAAAAAAGGAAAAGTTCACTTCTTTCATTATCAGCATGATTCTTTAATGCCAGAAGGACTTCAACTGGCAGTACTAACATCACAGAGTTTCAGATATCACATAATCATTGAGACTCTCAGCTTGCTTATACTGTGAAAACATTAAAGTCAAGGAAATGTAGCAACTTCGCTGGCATTAGTTATACTTCCATTAAAAGAAAAAAATCTTCTCATTTATTTAGCAGTGTCGTTATTAAATTTTATATCCAAAAACACGAGTTGCCAAGTGGAACAGATAGATAAGTGTATCTTTTTTGTTATTTCCTTAGTACTGTAGGTTGATGGTGTATTATTAAATTAATAGTACAAGCAAAACTAAGAAAACTTGTAATATATTATATGAGAAGAAAATTATTATTTCTTAATTTATGCAACTCCTGTTTCTTCCACTTTCAATTTTCTGAATCGCTAGATTACTCGTCATAAATTACGAGGAATAATTTTGTCTTGTAGAAGATGTAGAAAGCAGCTTCCCTAATTGCTTGTGTTACAGCTGCCTATAGAAGCCTCTCGAGTGGAGAGGGGTAAGAAGTAAAAGTGACAGTAAAATATTATCTCACATACAGTAAGCAGTACTGAGTATATAAGACAACAGTAAGGAGCTGTGTAGCTGGAAGTCCAGCACTGAACAGAGATAAAATACTCACTATACAGCCACCATCATCTCTATGTGTCTCTCTGCCTCTTCTTTCCCTCCCTTCTCCATAGTTTTCTTAAGGCAGCTGTTACCTGAGTTATCCGGGAAACTAAGGTCTAGCTTCTCTGCAAGACAGATTTTTTAGCTAATAATGCCTGACGTGTACAGATAAAATGAAATAGAAGGCATCAGGAAGAAGAAGGGAGGATATAAAAAAGTATATTCCTTCCATAAGAAGTATTACAAAGTTTCTTATTTTTGTATGAACTGTTGATTTAATGAAAGGTTAAGCAAGTTGAAAATATTACTTTAATAGTTATAGAATCTTTTTAATATATGCCAAAATGTGATTTTTCCATTATATGACAAAATCCAATAATAAATTAAATATTTCCAGAGAAACACATTTACCCTACTAAAATGTTTAGAATCTTGATGTACAGTAATTCCTTGAATTAGGCCCCATTCATGTTTCTTCTTCGGCAGCCCGTTTGTGGTATCTGTTGGCTACTGTAAATATGTAACTGTGGCAGGGTCAAAATGGGGTTATAGACTTCTATAAGACAAATGTAGTCCAAATTGGACTGTTTACACCACTTAGTAAATGTACACCATTTCTGCATCAGATTCAAAAGTATGATCACAATGCAGAAGCAGCATATGTTTTCTAAACCAACTAAGGCTACATCTGCCCTACAATATTCTATAGCCCCACTGCAGCCCCACTGTGGTATCTGTCGAGATAACTTTTTACGATACTCAACAAATACCTCAAATGAGTTGGCAAAATGAGATGTGAAAGGGGTTGAATTCAAGGAATTACCTCGAGATACTGAACATTTTAGTATGATAAATGTTTTTTTCTGTTAAGATCACACATATCTTTTTTTTTCATTTTTTTATTACTGGATCCCGTTAGATTATAGAAATAACACAGGGTACAATATAATAAAAAGGTTCTCTAACTGCAGTATTAACCCCTTAAGGACCCGGAGTTTTTTTTTTGTTGACATGTTAGTTTTTCCCTCCTTGCCTCCCCAGAGACATAACCTTTTATTTTTCCTCCTACATTGACATATAGAGGCTTTTGATTTTGCGGGCGACATAGAATGTACCTTTCTATTGGTTTGCTTCTCATGTCACTGTTTACTAGTAGATATGACTGGGCAACCGACAAAAAAATTCAATGTCGGGACAAATTGTAAAAAAAAAAACGTATATTTGTTGCATTGTTTGCGGATGTGTTTTGTTTTCACTTCGTTCAATCTTACGGTAAATATATGTGTTTTTCTGTTATTCTAAGGTTGAGATACGACATCACGGAACAATAGCAAAACATAGTAGTGTTTTGGTACTGTAAAAAAAATTCCAAACATTTCCTTATTTTTGAAATTTGCGCTGTTTCGACACTTTGTGTGAGAACAATTAACTTTTTTGTACGAACACCTACGGACGTCAGTGAGGGTGTATTTTTTGTGGCTGAAGTGTACTTTTTATTGCTAGCAGTTTGGAATGCATGCGACTTTTTTGATCATTTTTATTCCAATTTTTAAGTGACGTAAAATTACAAAAAAACGCAATTTTGCTGTTTGGAATTTTTTTTCTTCTACGATGTTCAGCGTATGGGATAAATTATGTTATATTTTTATAGATCTGACTTTTTTGGACGTGTCGATACCAAATATGTGTAATTTTTATTATTTTATTGTTTTTATTTGTAAAATGGGGAAAGGGGGGTAATTTGAACTTTTAATACTTTTTTTTTGTACTTTTAAACTTTATTTCTTTTTTTTTCACTTTAACATTGAGTCCCCCTATGGTGCTTGACCACTAGGGGGCACGATCATTAATATAGTCTAATGTATTGCATAGACAATGCATTAGACTGTACAAAGATAGCGGTTTCCCACTTCCTGTCTGTGGCCGGAAGTGGGGCAATTGAAGACATAGCAGCGGTCGGAGCCTTCACAAGGCTCCCCACTGCCATGTCCAGGGATCGGATCGCCGCAGCTGTGCTGCGGGGATGCCGATCACCGGGAACAAACGGTACGCGGCACTGCTCTTCATTCATTTAGGTGCCGCAGCCATCTAGGCCGCGGCGTCTAAGGGGTTAAACAGCCCGGGCGGGCGACGCTCGCGCTGTAACACCCGGCAGCTCTGCGGGGTGGGGCGCGGAGCGATTCCCCTGCAAAGCCCCTTAGGGACCCTGGAACATACTCATACGTCCAGGGTCCTTAAGTAATGTTATTTGTGTTCATCTTGGTCAACCTAAACAAGATGTGAATGGTGCCTTAGTTTGTAATTTTTTTAAAATTATTTAATGACAACACAAATATACAGATGCCAATGTTACCTTGTCTCTGAAATATAATGTCTAATTCATCCTGTACCTGCAGCTCAAATTGATATACAAAAGGGAAAGTATTACACTGACATAGTTTAGTCCATGGACATTCTGAGAGAAATGTTTTCAGTTGGATTGTAGCATAATTAATCCTAAATTAAGAAATGTATTATACAATGAGGCTTTACTTGTTTACTATGTGACACTGTATTTATATTTCAACAGGTTATCAAGATTTCATTTGAAGTATTTGAACTAGAGAGAGGCTATGATACTCTGACTGTAGGCGATGGTGGAAAAGTTGGAGATACGCGATCTGTGTTATATGTGTAAGTAATGCTTTTCATAACAAATGAATAATCATGTCTGCATTAGACATCATGATTAACAATTGTCCAGACTTAATCAAAGTAATTTAATTTATGTGTAATTTATTTCTCACTGCCATGTCAATTTGATTACTGCTTGAGCTCAGAGAAATTAAAGTTAATGTGTTAAGAATTTTTGATTTTCTTTTTAACTGCTCACATCCCTTTCTATTGGAAACAATGATGAAGGCAGTTTTTACTGCCACTAAACCTTATAAAAGTCTGACATATTGGGCAACATGTATGAACTTTGGCGCATAGAAGCCAGTTCTAAATATCTTTAAAGCAGTATAGAATGTGCCAATATATATGAACCTGTTCTTCTGCAGTTCATACATACAGGCGCATCGTAGGTGTAATCCTGCCACAAATTCTATCTGTGCCGCATAGTAAAAATGTAGAAAAGACTCCACAGAATTCCTGACAGCCTGGGCCATGCTAACTGATATATGAAATAGCATGTCAGTGAATAGAAGCTACCATAGTTTCACTGACATGCTATTCTAATGCCTTTTCTTTTATTTCTAGCCCGCTGTGATGTGTTTGGTATCACTGACAATACTATAACATTTGGTTTATGGTAGATGCTGTATTGGTTTAATTCATTTATATTATTTAATTTAATATTCATTTTAAATGGTATAATGTTATATAAATATTATAGGATAAAATATTTTGGGGGATGTTATATAATTTAATATTTATTTTATATAGTTTGATAATTATTATAAATCAATTTATATTATTTTAGTGGTATAAGTTAAGAAATTGATATTTTTTTGCCTAATGGCATATCTAGTTCCACTACGACAACTTTGGGCTCAGGCAGACCACTTTTAACTTGGTGTGGCTGTCCTGACAGTTATGCGCCCAATTTTGGTGTCCCATCTTAATAAATGTGTCTAATCCTACAAATGCCCAGAACGTCCCCACATTTGGGCACCTTCAAAGTGTTGTGGTCGCCGCAAAATGCGGCAAAGTTTTGAGTGCGCCTGCTCATACATCTCTAGAACAGAACGACAACAACAATTTTTGGGCTAAAACCACACCAGAAAACTGGTGCAGCCCATTCATAAATATTGCCCATTGTGTTCGATAGAGATTACCATTCAGCAATCTCATAATTATCATTGCAATGAAATGGTGACATTTCTACATAGGTAACACGGGTTTTCACGATTGACAATAGATGATTGTCAAAGTTTACAACCTCCCCTTCCTACATAATGACTTTGTCTCTGGTTATAAAGGAAGACGAGAGCATTCAGCAATAGAAATGAGCCAACACCCGTTCACTGGTTCCCTTGGTTTATGTAGCTGCCAAAAAGCATATGTCTAAATGCTGTTAAATGCAACTTAAATGGCTGCCCCTCCTTTGGGCTACATCTTTCCCCACCCTTGGTTGAACTTGATGGACATATTTTTTTTGTTAAACATGCTATGTAACTAGGCAACTATGTAATGTCTGGTCTTCTAGTTAGTAAAACAAAAGCAAAGGTCATGCATTCCCTTTAAAGAAATACTCTAGTAAAAGTAAATGCTGGGTGTTATTTTTAGGGCAGAGCGTTACCTCTATATTTGGTGTTCTTTGATTCTCTTATTATTCTGTTTTTTTATGATTTTTTAAAACCATTTATTTCCAAATACATAATAAATAGTGTAGCTATTATAAACACAGAGAAGGTAAGGTAGCTCAAAAAAAGTCTTAGATAACTATGTACAACTAAATAATATTAATACTTATGTAGCCATATAAAATGTTTAAAGATCAGGAATTAGGACAGATTGATTATTGCCTTATGGGCTCAATGAGTTGCATCAGTAGAGGGGAACAAAGATTAAAAATTGCCTATATCCTTTCCTACATTCACATCTTCCCCACCCTTGGTTGAATTTGATGGACATATGTCTATTTTCAACCGTACTAACTAGGTAACTATGTAACCTCCCAGAAAAAATGTATTAAAAAGTAATCCAAAGTTTGCCTATACTCCAAATTGGCGCCAATAAACAGCACACCTAACTCCACAAAAATGAACCCAACATCGATAGACAGAAAAATAAAAAAAATCTATTGGTACAAAATAATGTATTGTGAAGCATATTAAATAAAACGTTTTTAATTTCTTTAAAAGTACTAAAACTTAGTGAAACCTATTTAAATTGAGATCACTAGAATTGTACTAATCCGCAGAACATAGTTAACATGTCAGTTACTACACACTGTGAACTTCATAAGAACAAACCCACTTAGCATATTGTGCAATTGTTTTTTTTTTTCCTAATTCCAACCTAAAATAAATTTTTGGGCCTTCCAGTACATCAAATGGAAATTTGATTGGTATCGCTAAAAACAATTGCTTCCTCATAAACAAGCCCTCATATAGCTGTCACTGGGATGGAAAAATAAAAAAGTCATGGCTCTATGAAAGGCAGAGATGAAAAAAAGAAAGAAGAAAAATGAAAAATAGCAGCATTCTTAAAGGGCTAAATGCATCAAGGCTTATTAGCCATAATGGGTACAAGTGTTGGTCCTGAGCATTGATGATGGCACCTTTAGCTATTCTGGTATTGTTTACCAACTGTAAAAGGGGGGAAATGTTTACATACACACTGCCAAAGTTTCTGTGAGAAAATATTAATCACTATCCACCTCCTTCTCCACACTTGGTTGAACTTGATGGACATATGTCTTTTTTCATCTGGAGTATGCAACTATTCAATAATTGTATTGCTGTATGGTATTGTGTCAAGAAGCTATTCTTTTGTTGGTTTAGGGAGCAATATTGTTTGGGCTCTAGGAAAGATGCACTATGCTTTCTTTTTGACAGATGAGTAGTATTGATTTGTAAGAGATAGGGCCATCTCCAATGCTAGAAACATATAGGGCCTCATGTATGAAAACTGTCTAGGTCTAAGACTTTCTTTGTTGTCCGTAGAAACCACTCACAGCTCCCCTTGAATTTCATATGGAGCTCTGAAAAAATGGAATGGAAGCTCTGATTGGTTGCTATGGGCAACAAGGAAAGTCTTAGACCTAAAAAGTTTTCATACATGAGACCCATAATATTTAGTACCAAAACTGTCTACGCCAAGAGTTTTGTTGATTGGGGAGGACATGATTGCATTACATACTTCTAGTGGACTATCTAGTAGTATTTGCTGATCTTGCTGATAAAGTAGGATGACGGGTAGTCAGTAAGGAGTAAGGATATTTTTTACATGTTAGTCACTGAAGCCCTGTATAAGTTCTCATAAAAATTATACACAATTTCAGAAATTCCCTTTTTATTGGTATGGGTGGCTCTGGTATTAGGGGGTCGGTGTGACAGGATTGGCTTACATTTGGTGCAGGATTTTATTAGATGTGCCAAGAGTCGTCCAAGTTTGTGCCACAATTAATTTGTATTGGTTTAGTTTTACTATACAAGTAACTTGACTTTGAACAAAAGTGATTTTTGGTTTTTATATTAGCAGGCTGTCAAAACAGAGGATTTTCCTGCCTTTTAAGGGTTTTTAAAAATCTTTAAAAAATTTAAAAAATAAAGCGAATTTCCAAAGTTAAGGGACTTGTAGCTAATAACATGACACCTGAAAGTATATTTAGAGATAGCCCAGAATAAAGGCAAATTATTAAAGTGGAATAGATTATTGTCCAGGAAGTTCTTCCATTGTAACTTTAAATATGTTTTGAAGTCCTCTGATTTAGACAAGTATGATGGAAACCTAAAGGATCTTGTTTTAGATTAGGGAGGTAGATCATTGATTGTTAGGTTCAACAGTGCATGGTCTGAAATTGAAATAGGTGGGACTGATTAGTTAAAACGATTGTCTAGCAAAGAAAAAGTATTATTGAATGGGTTAAGAGTGGAAAAAATAAAAAAAGTTATACTTACTTACAGCTTCCCCACAAGTGCCGCTCCATTGCTCTGTGGTGATCTGCTCCTCTTAACTTCTGGGTTCTGGCTTCATTCACTTACAATGAAGTGCGAGCCTCTCCTGTACGTTGGATTGAGGACCCCTGAAATAAAGAGGAGGTGATTGAAAGAGAAATATGGAGCAGCAGACAAAGGGGAACTGTAGGTAAGTATATATTTTTTATTTTTTAACCAACTTATTATTATTTGTTTTAAAGTGCCATTACTTCTAGGGCACTGTACATTCAAAGAGGGATTACATACATAAGAAATGCCAAACAGAATACAGTGGCAATAATAAATGACTAACAACTGGTACAGAGGGAGAGAGGATCCTGCCCATGAAGGTTTACAATCTACAAGGAAGTAGAAAAGATACAGAAGGCGAGGGACAAACTGTTTGATGACGCTTCCCCTGATAAGGTTGATCTTGTTTAGGAAGTGAGTGGCAACATCATATACTAAGAGGTCAGATGGGGGAGGGAGTACTGGGGGACACTTGAAGGGATTAAATAGTTATCTAGGGTTTTGAGACACAGAGGATATGACAGTGGTAAAGTAATTTTGTTTGTAAGAGGTGAGTGCAGACTTAAATTTGAGGAGTGATTGTTTGCATGAGGCACAGTTGTCTTTTGAGCAGGTTTTTCTCCAGCAGTGTTCAGCAATTCTGGAAGCTCACCTAAGTTTTTTGTTGAATCTGAGTGCCAGGGCTGCCTATTGATTTTGCAGTTTCTGTTGGGTATAGGGGGTGACCTAATCAAGAGTGGAGGTGATTGTGTTGTTGTAGAAAGTGGTGGCTACATTTGGATCTTCAAATGAGGATATAGTTGAGAGAGGTGCAAGAGAGTAAGAGAAAGTGCAAGGATTGAGGACTTGGTGGTTCTTGCAGTGGTGCACTAGATTTGAGATGGGCAGTGGAAGTGGGGTGGAGAAGGTAAGCAGATTGTGGTCAGAAATAGGGAGAGGCGAGTTTGAGAAGTTAGATAAGAGACACAGGCATGTGAAGACGAGATCCTGTGTATGTCCCTCTTTGTGAGTGGCTCCAGAGGTCCACTGTGAGAAACAGATGACAGCCACTTTAGGTTAGAGGAAGAATAGATACAAACAGAGTGCACCTCAAAGGAGGCGAGGGTGAGGGAAAGTAGAGATGGGATGGGGCCAAAGTAACAGGTATCAGACAGGAGAAGGCCAACACTTTCACCATGTTTATTGTTGGGGCGGGGAACATGAGTGAATTGAAGGCCACCAAAAGATAGCATGGCAGGAGAGGCTGTGTCAGAGGGTGTCATCCAGGTTTCTGTCAGACCAAGGAAAGATAAGTTATGTGTAATAAAGAGGTTGTATATGAAGGAGAGTTTGTTAAACACAGACCATGCATTCCAGAGAGCTCCAGATAGAGAAATAGGAGGATCTGAGGTCAAGGAAATAGTTTTAAATTTAAGAGGTTAAAAGAGTTTGTAGTGACAGATCTGTTAGACCTGAGTGATACAGTGATGGGAATGTGCTGAGGGGACCCAGGATTTGGAGACATGTCCCCAGTAGCCAGGAGGAGCAGATCGAGGGTTAGAAGGTGGGAGTAGGATAGACAGTAATTTGGTTGGGTCTGTTCAGAGAGAAAGGCATTGATAGTGGAATACAGGTTGGTGGAAGCAGACAGGTGAGAGGGCAGAAAGCATGAATAGATAAAAGGCTCATTTCCAGCATAGCGGTTTGGGGATAGGCAATTAATTTTAGGAAAATGGAGGTTGAGATTATATAGGACATGGAAAGCATTTTGGGTGAGTGTGTCAGGTTGTGATGCTGTTAGTGGAAAAGAAAATAAGAAATAGCTGATACCCTTTGCAATCCTTGTTCAATCCTGGTTTAATTCTAATTTTTATTCATCCTTATACTTAGAAAACTGGCATACTTTGAAAAATGGCCATATTGGACCAAGGTTAAATATGATCAGTGGAGGGAAATTAATACTGAATTAAAGTCCTAGTCAGATTACCAGTTGAGAACAAAACAGGGGAAGAGTCAAATCAACTAATTAGCAAAGTGGGGGAAGTAGAGGATGACAAAATATAAAACAGGATGACAAGATATATTCTGCAATTGACTCAATACACACAGCAGGAAATGGGGGTAAGGACGGTGGCATTGAGATTGGAAACGATAGCATTGGATATAATGGCTGGATGGGAGTAGTAATAATCAATGCAAGCAAACTAAATGAAAGAAGAAGGGATGGTCAGGTCAGAGGGAGGGAATCCTGTGCTTCTGGTTTTAATTCATGCTCATACTTAGAAAACTAGCATATTTTGAAAAACGGACAAATCTGAGCCATTGAAGAACATTTTTTTCTTAAGTTTCCTTCATTATTGTGTCCATCAGTAACAGAGAGATCAGGATGTAGTCTATTCTGGCGTAACTGTCATGGGCAGATAATTAGTAGGTATATTCTTTAAGTTGATTATCTGTGATCTGTAAGGTAGCACAGAATGACATAGTTGTCTAGCATATTGAAAAGTTCACTAAACACCTGTGTCATTCATGTATGTATGGAAAATCTAATAGCAGGCATTGAGTGGCAGTAAATTCTACAATGATCAATATCTATTTAACTTCTTATTGATGAAGTAGTTTTTTATCTTTTAAGTTTATCATTGTTTAATCTTCACCTTCCAGGAGCCTTTTTTATTCTTTCATTAAGCCTAAAAAATATTTGTGGAAGGGAATCAGAGAAAAAATGCAAGTAATGGACTTTTTTTTTTTTTACTTGGGTTCATTTTTTTACAGTTTACCACATGATACAAATGTAATTTTTAATCTGTGGGTTGGTACAGGTCCAGGCATAACCACAATGCCTAGTTTTCATTATGTTTTACTGCTGTTAAAAAAATAAACTTTTTTTTTAATTTGCTTTCCATTGCTATTTTCTGAGACCAATTACTTTTTTTTAGCTTTCTTCAGTTTGCAGCAGTGTAAGGGCTCATTTTTTCGTGCTTAAAGGGAACCTGTCACATAGGTTGTGCCCCCCTTGCTGAGGGCAGCACAAGCTAGTGTCAGACCTGCTGTTCCCAGCACTGTGCCCCTTATTGTGTAAGATGCAGCAGTTTTAGAGAATTTAACCCTTAAATCTTATTCATGAGCAGGTGTTAGCTCCACCCACCAAAGGCTAGCTCCTCCCAATGACAGTTATTCACATGTTTCTACCTATTCAAAGTAATAGGTTTTTTAGTTGAGGTGGGCGGGTCTAGCCTCCGATTGGCCGGATTTGAAAAAAACTGACACTCTGAAGGACTCTTCGAATGACTCTTCTGGCTGAAAACTGCAGATTTGAGCATTAAATACATGAAAAATACAACATCTTACAGAATAAGGGACACAGCACTGGAAACAGCAGGTCTGACACTAGCTTGTCCTGCCCTCAGCAGGGGGGGGGGCAAAAACTATGTGACAGGTTCTCTTTAAGTGTATTTTTATTGGTGGTAATTTAATTTGTATGTGATTTTTTATCACTATTTTTCTGGGAGCTAGAACGACCAAAAAATTTGACTTTTTTGGTTTACACTGTGTACTATTGTTTACATGAGAAATTTGAAAAGGAGTGTTTCTTTACTATTTTATATTTTCTATATTTTTTTGAATACGTCAATTACCTCATAGCCATTTTAGTGTTATCCCATCACACTCTGCCTAAGGTGAAATGATGAAAATCATGGCAGATCAGGAAGCCTCAATTAGGACCCTGACTGCCATGGTAACTGAACAGCACACCCCAACTGCGTGGCAGGTGGGGTAAACACACCACATTGGGAGGCATCTAAAAAGGTAAAATGTCGGGATCAGGTTGTTTGATCCGGCCACTAAAGTGATAACTGAAATTTTAACAACTGGACCCCAATGTTGGGGTACTGTCAACTCATAAGTTTCATAGTTTCATAGTTTGTAAGGCCAAAAAAAAGACAAAAAGCCCTTTCCGTTACCCTGTTGTGTACGGGTTTTGATCCAGAAAAAGGGCAAAAACCCCAATGAGGAAAAAAGCCAATTGTCCTCATTTTGGGAAAAATTTCCCTTTCCCCGACCCCAAATTTGGGGCAATGGGAAAAATCCCCGGGATCAATGATCCCCCCCCAAAACCCTAAAAAAATATAACTGTTATTTATTCGCTCCAGAAATGCACCCAAACCCGTTTTGAACTCGTCAGTGAATTCACCATGAAAATTTCCTCTGGCAGAAATTCCACAGTCTCATGTTTACAAAAAGAATCCCTTTCTATTTTTATGTAAAAAATTTTTCGTTCCTCAAGACGTAGAGGATCCCCCCTTGTTCTAGATACAGTCCTGGGTATAAAAAAAATTTGGGGAGGATCTCTATATTGACCTTTAATGTATTTAAACTTTTTTTATTAGTCCCCCCGGAACCTATTTTCTCTAAACTAAAAAACCCCAAAAACTTGCTAATCTTTCGGGGTATTGCATCCACCCAGCCCTTTAATTTTTTTTGTTGCCCCGCCTTTGTACCTGATCAAGTTTAAAAAGTCTTTCCTGGAAATGGTCCCCAAAACTGTACACAATTTTTCCATGTGGGGTCTAACCAGTAAAACTTGTAAAGGGGGAGAATATTTTTCTCATCATGTGCCTTTATGCCCCCTTTTAATGCCCCCCATGATCCTATTTGCATGGCAGCTGCTGTTGAACTGGCTGCTCAAATTTAAGTTTATTTCCCCCAGGTTTCCCCAAGCCCTTTTCTCCTGTCACTTTTACCCACCCTTTTTTTCTTTTTAACTGTAGTCATGTAATGGTTTTTTCCCCCCCATGTGCAAAACCCTTTTGCATTTATCTGTGTTAAACCTATCACCCCATTTCCTGCCCAGCCTCCAACTTATCCAGACCCCTTTGTAATAACCATTTATCCTCTATTGTGTTGATTATTTACAGAGCTTTGTATCGTCTGCAAAGCGATATTTACGTTAACCCTGTGTAAGATTATTAATGAAAATGCTGAAGAGGATGGGGCCCCAAACTGACCCTTGGTACCCCCTAAAAAACAGCAACCCCAGTCTTAGTATGTACCGTTAATTACTCCCTTTGTTTTCATCAGTGACCAGTTGCTTACCCATTCACACATTTTCCCCCAGTTCCAAAGATTCTCATTTTATTTACCAAACCTTTTAGTGGCACTTTCAAATGCTTAGAAAATTTGAATATGACACCGTGCCCCACCGACCGTCTAGCCCCGATTTCCCTCATAGAAGCTATGAATTAGTCTACAGGACCGATCTTTAAACCCCATGCGGGAAAGGGCGTTTAATTTATTTTCGTGAGATACCCCGGGATGCATCTCGAGAAACCTTTTCAAATATTTTACCTACAACAGGGGTCAAACTTACTGGTCTATAGTTTCCTGATCCTTTTTGACCCCCTTTTTGAATTTGGCACCACATTTGTTTTGCGCCAAATCCTTTGGGACTACCCGTTTTAGCACTCCATAAATTTAAGAATGGGGGCCTATCATAACTCACTTAACTCTTTAGGACACTGGTGTTTGCCATCCGGACCTGGGTTTTGTCTATTTTAATCTTCTTAAGCGGAAGCTGCACTTTTTTCCTGGGTTAACAAAAAAACTTTTAATTTGGGAGCTTACCTCACCCTCTGTTAACGGAAGTCATCCTCCTGGGTAATACATGGAAAAAAAGGTTTTTAAAAGGGTTTGCTTTTTTTATCCCCCTCACTGTTCTCCCTCAGTATATTTAAAAGGGGGCCAAATTTTCTGTTTTAATTTTTTTACATTTATATAGTTAAAAATATTTTGGGGTTAGTTTTATTTTCCCAAGCAATACTTTTTGTCTCCAGCTTTGCTTCCTTTATCTTTATTTTACACACTTTTTTTTTTTTCCTTATGCTTCTTAGTGCCTCTTCACTCCCCTCCTTTTTTGTACTGAAACATTTCTTTTTTTTTTTTATTGCCTCTTTTACCCCCTGTTGACCCACATTGGGTTTTTCCTGTTTCAATTGTTTTATTCCATAAGGTATGTACCTCTACAGTGGAGCCTATGATGTTTTAAAAATATCCCATTTTTTATTTTTTTCTGCCATATTTAAACCTTTGTCCCAGTCAATACGGTTTGGGCCTCCCTAAGCAGAAAAAAATTAGCCTTCCTAAAATTCAGTGTTTTTGTGGCTCCTTGAAAAATACCTTTTGAAGGTTTAAAGGGAAAATTTATTATATTATGGTCACTATTCCTAGGTGCCCCCTCAACCCTGAACCTTTTTATTGTCAGGTTATTAGTCAATATTAAGTCTAGAAAGCCTTTCTTAGTCGGTTTTGCCCATTTGGCAAAGGTAATTATCATTAGTTATTGACAAAAACCTGTTTCCTTTAGAGACTGCAGGTTTCAGTTTCCCCAAATTGATGTCTGGATTTTAAAAAGTCCCCCATAATAATAACCCTTTCTGATACCCGCCTCTTTATTTGCCTGGGGGGGAGTACATCCTCTATGGGTTTGTTATATTTGGGGGCCTATAGCAACCCTATTAGTATTATATTGTTATTGTTCCCCCATGTATATTTCCCCATAATGTTTCCCACCTGTTCATTCTGTACCATATCCTTCCCCGCAGTTTGGCTTCAGACAGATTTTACTAAGACATACACCTCCCCCCTTTCCCCGGTTTTATGATCCCTTCTAAATAGCTGAAACCCCTGTAATTTAACCCCCCAGTGTAGCTCTTGTCCACCCATGTCTCAGTTATCCCCACTATGTCATATTTTTCTTCAGCTATTAGTAATTTTATTTTTCTTTTTATTTTGTTGGTAGACTCCGGGCTTTGGTCACAGCAATTTAGAGTTTTTCAGTTTTTTTTTCCTTTCTCGCTGTCTTTTTTAATATTGCTACACCCCCTCCCTCACTCCCCCCCTGTTTTTTACTAATTCCAAGCTTTCTTTTTCACTATTTGCACACTATATGTGTAGTTACCCTCCCCCCCAGTCCCGAGTTTAAATATTCCCCCAAATTTCCCTGTCCTTTTTTTTCCCCCAATACAGCTGCCCCCTCCCCTTTTAGGTGATCCCGTCCTGCATAGACCCCTGTAGCCAAGACGAAGGTAAGCCCCAGTTCTCCAAAAACCCAAATCCCTCTTTCCTCCCCAAATTTTTTGAGCCACTTATCCCTCTCAAATCTCCCTCTGCCTCTCTGGTGTGGCCCGTGGAACAGGAAAACATTTCTGAAAATATTCCCCCGAGGCCCTTGCCTTGAGTTTTTTGGCCTAAGTCCCTAAAATCTTTTTTAAGGAACTCCCCCTACCTCAAAACTTTGTCTTTGGTCCCAAATTTGGGGACCATGACAGCGGGATTCTCACCAGCCCCCCCCCAGAAATATTCAAACCCGATCCGCGACGACCCCGGTCTTTGGGGGCAGATTGCCCGTCTGTCCCCCTAATAAGGGAGTCCCCAACTACTGACCTGTCTAGCTTATCTGCACTCCATTCCCCATCTTATTGGAGCAACAGGGGTAGTGTCTTGCTGCAGCAATGTTTTTTTCTGAGCCGATACCCCCCTCATTGACAATCTTGCAAATTTGTTGGGGTAAGATCAGGCCTAGCCCCCCTACCCCCCTTCCCTCTACCTTCTTTCTGACTTTACCCAGCTAGCTGCCTCATTTCCATTCTGCCACCCCCCCCAGCATCTAACCTGCGAGGTTTGCCATTGGCAGCCGGCTCGCTTCCAAGTTGGAAGGATCTCAGTGTTCCACTTGCTCATTTAGCCCAGGATAGGGACTTCTAAATGTGCAGTTGCACACATCTTGCACGGCAGTATGCCCCTCGAACTGTTGCTCAAGGTGGTTTTACATTGCACGGGTTTGAAAACTGGACAACATTGCAAACAGGGGAACTCATGGGGATGTTCCCAAAAAATATATGAATAAATTTAATAATAAGCAGTAAAATACTGCCCCCTTAAAACTCCCCAAATCTAAAGTCTTCAATCTTAGTTTCCAACACTTAAAAGAAAACATATTAAAAGGAAAAACACATCGCAGCCTCGTTATCGCTCAAAATACTCTTTTTTAAAGTCTTCCCCAAACCTCTTTAACACTTCCATGAAGGACATGCAAATCTGGATGTTTGGGGGTTTTAAAAAAACTTTGGTTGGATTAAATTGGGGTTGCATAATTTTTCATTTTTTCTTTAAAATTAATTTTCTATAGAACTTTCTATATTTTTAAATAAATTTGAGGAAAATTATTTAATATCACAAATCTGTGAGAGGCAAAAGTTTGGATAAGCAGATAATTTGAAGGTGAAATTGGAGTCAATTGTTTTCAATCAATGGAAAGACAATCAGGTTGGACTGTTGTGGATGTGTACCATGGCACAAACAAGATTTCTGAGGATCTCAGAAAAAGAGTTATTGATGCTTATCAGGCTGGAAAGATTACAAAAAAACTCTTAAGTATTTGGACTCCAGCAACCCACAATTGGAAAAAAATGTACAAATGGAAAAATGCAAAACCATTATTTCCGTCAACGGGAGTGGTCAACCAAGAAATATCATGCCAAGAACAAGGTGTATAATAGTCTACGAGGTCACAAATCCAAGGGAACCCAATCCAAGGTAACCTCTAATTAACTAAAGGCCTTTCTTATGTTAGCTGATGTTAATGTTCATGAGTCCAACATCAGGAAGACACTGAAAAACAATGGTGTGTTCAGGATTACAACAAGAAAGCTGCTTTTCTCCAAAAATAACTTTGCCGTCCATCCAAAATTTGCTACATATCAACTGGACAAGCCAAAAGGACATTAGAACAATATTATGTGTACAGATGAGACTAAATTAGAGCTTTTTAGTTTGAATGAGAAGAGTTGTGTTTGGAGAATTGAAAACACTGCATTCAAAAATATAAACTTCATACCAAACAGCTGAGTTAGTAGCATAGCTTTGATCTGATGTGCTGCATCTGGATAAGGATGATTTGATGATTCACGTTAAATTCGGAATTAAACCAACACATTTTAATGGAAAATATCAGGTCCTCTGTCCATGAGCTGATTCTCAACAGCATGTGCCTCTTGCAGCAAGACAATAACCCTAGGCACATTGGTTGTTATACCAAGAATGGTTAAAGAAGAATGAAGTTAAAGATTGATAATAACCTGACCTTAATCCAATAGAAATGTTGTGGTGGGTCCTAAAGCAAACAGTTTATGGGAGGAAACATAACAAGCTGGAAGCTGTTTTGTAAAGGAATTCTAAAAAACCCCCAACCAATGTCAGGATGTCATGATTATTGGAAACTTTTAGATGCAGTTATTGCTGCCAGAGAGGGTTATACCAGATGCTGAAAGCTGAGGTTCACATTCATACTCACAGATATGTGATATTAGATAGTTTTGGTATAAAGCCCCTACCTGAAAAGTTAATCAAAGTATCTTTTGTTAGACTAGTGTCAGGTTTTCGGAACTATCCCTGCTGTTGAAACCATTTCCCATGATAAAGTCAGATGACTCATTAGTGGTGCCTTACTTAGTTACTTTATCGCTTCTTTCCTTATCTCTCCCCTACTTTACCTCTCCCCTTATTCCTCTGTCTATCCCACCTCTCTTGCTTTTGGCTTCATCCCCCCTCCCTCCCCCCCCCCTCCCCCTTTCCCCTTTCTTTTACATCCCCTTCCCCCTTCCTTATTGATGTTTGTTTCCCAACATCATTACCTTTGAACTCCCATTCTCTCCTATTTTATTTAATTTCCCTTTTTTTCTTGATTCTACTTCTTCTTCTCTTGTGTTATAGCATAGTCTCATTACCTTCTGCCCATGTGCAGACTTCCCGCGAATGTGGCGTTATATTCTTCTGGCCATTGCTGCACTTGCTGGTGTTCTCCTTAGATTGCAGAGATACTTATCCACACTCCAGCAGCCATCCTAAACACGGTTTTCTTCAACTTGCCTACATTATCACTCTTTTGCTTCTTTGGATACCTCTTTGGTGATTAACTTTACTTCCTATTTTTTACCAGTCATCCATTGATCACTTCCAACTGGGAGGGCTTCTACCCTCTTTGAGTATTCCTGTACATTAGGTATCTATCTTTTCTGGCCACTCACTACCTACCTCGTTCCTGATCTATGCATATAGGTACCACTCTAGCTACTCATCATCTTATGCTCTGTACTCTGCATTCTTTACCCTCACTTCACTTCCCTATTTTCTCTTTAGACTCTACTAATATTCTTCCAGTATCTACATATCTCACAGTCTCTCTATACCTTACATCTGATCCTCGCTATATACATCTGTCACCTACACCTTTTTGTTTTCCCTAGATGTCACTTGACAAAGGCTTTCTGCTGAAACGTCGGTAATGACATCCATAATCAATCTGATTGACATTTGTTACATATTCTGTATCTATGCAGTAATTTGTACCAATATTTTTTGTACTATTGCACTAGTGCTTCTGTATATCTTCCCTGATATCTATTTATTCTGTATAAAATAAAGAACACTTTTTCTGCACTTTACTATTGGTGTACCATGGACTACCTCCTTCTATGTGTACTGGGTCGTTCAAGAACTTTCCACTCTACCACCCTACGGTGTGAGTGACCTTTGCTATATATAAAGCCAGATTACTCTGGCTGAGCTGGAATATTTGAATGATGTTAAAGTGGAGGGCTGCAGTAAAACATGGTGTGGTGGTGGTACCCACAGTACTGTCTCCAGTGCTGTCACAATGCATTCCTGGTGAAACCTACTTGTATTAGAACAGCTTACTATGAATAATGGTGGAAAGAGTTGTTGTCAGTCTGGTTATAGAGAGTGGCATCAACTAAACTACAAGTCACTTAGTTCTCCAACAGCTTCAGTCATTGGAAAAAGTACAAAGTATCCAAGCTAGGGGAGCTTTCATGACCAACAGGGATAAAGAGAACAAGGTGGGATTCACAGAAATGGTGCAATACTGGATATCTTATGGTACTCTCTCACAGCCAGAATGTGGTAAAAAAAAATGCTGAGGCAAAAACCAACATAAATTATTTCGGGTGGTTTTCAAGCCCAAGATGGTGTTGGCATAGTATTTCACTGCCCATGGACTCAAAAGGAGCTCTCTAAAACATGGCCATGCTTGTTGTTCTGTTCCTGAAAGTCTAACTGTAGTGCTTTTGTATACAGCTGTAACGCATAATAACTTTTGTGCACGAAATAGTGGGGTTTCGAAGCCTTATCTTTTATTTGGAAAATTTTATTTTTTTACTTATCTTCTGTTTTTTTATAAATTAATGCAAATTTTATTACTTTATACATTTTCCTCTTCTTTCATGCTTTGTCCAGTCTTACAGGTTTTTAGTGTACCCAAACTATTTTCAGTATGAGCAACCAAATGTGGCTCCACTTGCAATCAGATGACAGCATTGGCTCACCGGGATTTAAAGCTATATATCAAGGTTTGTTTCCATTTTTTTTTTAAAAGCATAAAAACAAAAATTCAAAAAAATCTCAAAATTAAAAATTTAAAAAAAAAAAAAAAAATTTAAAAAAAAAAAAAAAATATAAAAAAACAAAACTAACTTTAAAGTTTAAAAATAATTTAACATGTGAACATTAATTTTGTTGGATTATTTTTTACATGAAAGTTTCATTTTATTTTTCTACCTGTCAATAGTTTTCACTAGGATTTTTTGATTGTACAAGAAAGTAACAGTAAACTTTTATGCAACTTGTAACATACAGTTATTGAACATGAAAACACATGACAAGCTATGTTAAAGTATGCATATCAGCATCCAGGTTACTAATAGTACTGTATTATACATTAGAAAGACACACCTAATTGGTAACACTCAGCTGACAGATCCATAAAGAAAATTTTTGGAGGGGAAAAACATTGACCAGCCCGACATATTATAAGGGAAAATATTTTGGATTATTTTTTAAAGGGAACACAAGTATTTTTAAAAAAGGACATGTCAGGGATTACAGGTACTTGTAAAGTGTTTGCAAGGTATTTCTAGTTCATTCTGCTTACTTGTACTCAATGCTAATGGGTGTTTGGTGCACATCTGTGAGTTTTGAATTGCAAATTTCCACCATATTCCTCAACAAACTATATAATGACTGATCTGACAAACATGAAACTTAAAATGCATTTAACTGATGATGATTTCATCACATATAGGCTGCCTATAGCCCCCTTATATACAGACTGTTGCTCTGGTATTCTTGTCTTACATAGAGACTGCTGCTTATATTTTACATAAATACTCCTGCAATGGCCCGCTCACTGATCTCTATGCTTCTGTTCTCACAGACCTTTATCCTATCCATATTATATTATTAGTAGTAGTATTATTTATTTTAGAGCGCCATTAATTCCATGGCGCTGTACATTCAAGGGGGTTACATACATAACATAAGCCAAACAAGTACAATGGTGACAATAGATGACTAACAACTGGCACAGAGGGAAAGAGAACCCTGCCCGTGAAGGCTTACAATCTACAAGGAAGGGGAAAAGAGACAGAATGTGAGGGGCAGACATGTTTGTGGAGGGTATAGTGATAATGGGGTTATCGTAGGTTACAGGTTATCCTGAAGAGATGGTTTTTCAGGTTGATTTTGAAGCTGGTGAAGGTGGAAGAGAGTCTGATGTGTTGGAACAGTGAGTTCCAGAGAATGGGGGAAGCACGAGAGAAATCTTGGAGACGGTTGTGTGAGGAGCTGACAAGAGGAGAGCAAAGAAGGTCCTATGTACAGAACAATGCAGCATACAGAATAATGTCTGCAGCTGCCCTGCTCTCCCCTACTTTCTCACTGCCCTCCACACATCCCAACTGTGTCAACAAACAGAAGAAGCAAACACAGTTAAAAATCCGCTCTCACCATGTCCTGGTGAGTGGAGGCAACATTATTCTCTGAAGTCTAGTCCCCCTCTATAGGCCCACATTTATAAATTCCTTATATTCACTTTTAAATCCTGTACCTTCTGCCATCACAATCTTCTCAAGGCTATGATCATGCATACGAGTGGAGATTACATGGCTGGAAGGCTATGCATAAAAATCTGTTGATGTCATATTGGCAACCTCAGAACAAACAAAATATTAACACAAATATGGGCATGCCTGTTTCCTACTTGTGTGACAGCAGATTCATATTAAATAGAGGAATACATGCCATAAATACTTTTTGGTATGGCTATAAAGAAGATGATGGCTGATCTGTAGCATTAAATTGAGCATTTCCTGTTACTTCTGTACATACATACATTTTTTTTTATATTCCACTTCTTGAGACTTTGTAGCGGGGCTAGTGCACCCATGTCAGCATTTTTAACTACGTTATCACCTTTTGTAAAAAATAAAACCATTTTCTATTAAAATTGCACTATTAATACTATAAGGGCAACCTCAGAGCAAGCAAAATAACATGGACATGCTTGATCATACATACGAGTGGAGATTACATGGCTGGAAGGCTATGCAAAAAAATCTGTTGATGTCATATTGGCAACCTCAGTACAAACAACATATTAAAACTAATATGGAAATGCCTGATTCCCGCTCTTGTGTCAGCAGAGCAAAATTAAAAAGACAGGAATACATGCTACAAACACTTTTTGACAAGGCAATAAGGAAAATGATGACTTCTCCCTAGCCTTTAAATGAGCATTTCATATTAATTCTACTTTTTTCAGTAATGTTCCACTTCTTTGGACTTTGGAGAGGGGCTGCGAAGGTATATTGGGGCCAACTGTTCAGAGTTTTCAACATTATAAAAAATGCAATTTTCTATTAAAATTGCAATATTCAATACCTTGATAAATGAAGCAATCTCATTGTTGCATAATTATCATGATCAGCATTCTAATTATTATAAATCCACTTACCATAGGAAGAAATGGATTCTATTTTTGTTTTCCCCTCCAGCTAGAATACATCTCATATCCTGGTAAATAATTATTGTACAAGGAAGCCTTGAAATGTAATTGTGTCACCCGGTGCTGTAGATAATATATGTTGACTTAAGAAAAGCTACAGGGAACAGCAATAGGTCTTCAAGCACTGTTTTCTGCTTCAAATGTCACAGTCTATAGGGATTTATTTTAAAATCTCAAATATAGACACAAAAAAGGAAGAAATGACCCAAGGTTTTGCAGTTACTTTCAAGTTCCAGGGGATAAATAACCTGAAGAATCCATACATTCATGTATTTAGGAAGATAAAAATGGGTGGCATAACTGTCTGCTTGTTCACTCATTCTGTCAATGCATACTCTCTGCCCAAATGCCTCTAGTATGAAAAGAAAACAGATTTTCTACTTAACAAAATATGACCACTGATGTTTGGCAATGTGGTTGTGCACATTAGTACACTGGACAAAACCACATTCTGAAAGCTATAGATGTTTCAAAGAAAAATAGCCTTGAACAGCCTTGAACACAACTTCTAAAATACATCCATGTCCTTTTTAAGCAATTTTTTATTTATGTTTTTCGCTTTAGTTCATGTAAAGGACAAGAAGAAGTTATTCATATCTTTATTCCTTTCTGCTCTTTTTAATGTGAGCATTCTCTCTGTGTCAGCCAAGTCCTTCTGGTCTTGTAGTTATTCAAACCTCCTTTTTCATGGGACAGATTTGAAACTATTGTTCAAAATGCCAGAAGCTTTTAATAATGAATTACTGACAGAAGATAGTTTTCATTGCAGCTGCTTCAAAGGGAATGCAGCCCTGAAATCCATACAAATGAAACAATATAGGCTAATAAAATGTTATTATAATATCATTATACACTCCTAATGTACATTTCCAAATACAAATGTATATATCTACAGCTAATGATCAGAGAGCATTTCCATTGCTATTTTATTATCTAGTCGATATTAATAAACCTAATTATAATTGAATATTTGCATTGTCCCATAAGATTTATCAAAGAGGAAAAAACTATATCCACAATTTGTTTATGTAGGTTAGAAAGTCTTATATCACTATGTAAAACTTGGTTTTGTCTCTGTGGTTGATTAGTCAAAGGGGTATTTTCATCTCATAGATTAGTTTTAAACATGTACTCAAAGGTAAATGCATTTACCAGATACATTGCTGTTCTGATTTTGCTTCCTTTCAGAGTTAGAGCAGTTATTATCTCCTGTTGGTTAACAAAGGCTCTAGCAGTTTCTGGGATGGTGTTGTCATTCCTTGCTGTCAATTATCAGCAGCACAGGACCTTGTTTATGTTTCTTACTGACAAACCTTAACCATTTATAGCTCTGTAGCCTTATACCCTGCTGTTAACACCCTCTAATGTCAGGATGATAAACAAGGTGTAGAAGTATCTTTTCTTTCTACTCCTTATTCAGTTAGATGTCTCCGTCCGAATTATATTATTATTATTACAACTGTCGACAGTTCGAGAGATACACACCACACTGTTGGGGTTTGGGGCATAAATCTGATTTTAATTACACCGAGTTACAGTCCAATAGAACTTTTTAATTACATGACTATTCTATCACTATATGATTGGTTAACTGGCGGTCGCTAATATACAGGTTATAATTTGCATCTACGTATTAGGCATTAGCGGATAAGACACATTCCCGAACTTTCCTCTGTATCATCCAAGGGATGAGGGAGGCCTTGATTCTCTTGCTGTAAGCAGGCATTGCATCTGTTTCAAGGAAAGCTGTGTAGAAAATATCTGCAATAAAGGCAAATAAAGAGCAGTTAGAACACAATACCTGTTAAACTTACTAAAGATATGATGATAGAACTGATTTCAGTGTTTTTTCCCAAATCATCAACTTGACACTATCACCAATAGTCTTCTAACAGACTCAGCTAAGAATAGCAGGCCTGAAATGTCAGTCACTGCTTCAAAACCACCCACAGCATAACTAGGAATTTCAAGCTGGATGGAAGAGCAAGCTCTGTGAATCAGCCAGATGAAAAAAATCCCTTTAATGACTTGTTACAGTGATTGTTTTGAAGATCATTGCAAACCAATATTACTTAGAACACTTCGGACCACATGTAGCTTCGTGAAAATTTGTAGCTGCAAATACTATTGCAGGCTAGTAACATCAAGACTAGAAGTTAGCAATATAGTCAAAATTATATAATATTACTAGAGAAGTGACCAAAATGATGGATCTGTAATGTTTGTAACAATTTCTGATGGATTTCATTGACTTTTATTGAGTATGTTTATTTGTTATAAACATAAAATAGCATGAAGGAGGGAAAAGTAGTAGAATAGAACATTATCAGATATAATAGAATACTTCTACACTTAAATGTTTAAAATTAGAATGACAAGAAGTGACATTCAGAAATAGTCTATTATAATTGTTTTGAAAAGCACAGAATGCTAGTGTGACCTTAGGGTGCAAAGAACCAATGAGTTGTAGACTATTAAACATTTCATCAGAAACTCAGAATTGGGGGATGGGGGCAGGATGTGATGTTGTTAAAGAGATATTTAATTTTATTAATTTACTTGTTTATGGTAAAGAAAATCATACACTTTGTTAATAAATATGTATTTAATATCCTGGTTGTAAGGGTTTTCCGCATTAGAAGCGATTGCAGAATGCAATAATTAAACAAATGGCTTTTTCTCAACAGTGGTAGAAATGGTTAGTGATTGAAAAATACTATCAAAGGAACAGCTTAATGACTACTGTTTGTGAGCAGTTTTTGATTAGGGCTTGGGAACTGTGTGATGCTTTGTGAGTTCTCTTACAATCAGGTTGGGGCCACGGTGGCTGCTGGCTCTTACAAGTCCTAGAGTTCTACTGTGGTTCTCTGGAAGGCAATTTGCTACAATAGACTGACTTTATTTTTTATTTTTTATTTTTTTTTCAGCAAAATTTTTTTTTTATTACATATCAAGAATGGTACATAACATAATATAACTTTTTCTGAAGCAAAAGAAAAGAAAAAGAACAGCAACAAAATGCCATGTCGTAAAACATCAAAAGCAGAAATAGCAATGTCATTATTTTCAGTAATGTCAGATTCAGTTAATAACAATACAAGTTGAACATGTAAATTTATCATACATCAGAAAATTTTCAATTACATAACTATACTGGATTAACTCGTATTTGAAATTCTTCATTCAATATGAAAGTGTTGTGATTATCCTGTTACTTATAGTAAATAGATGTGGTCCAAAGAAGCCAATTATTCTTAATTCTAGCTATGGCGTGTGGGGGGTTTACTAAACTAGTCTCACAGCTGTATTGCAATTTATTCTGTTGATAACTTTTGCAATAGATGGGTGAGGTTGTTTTCCAATGT
>JAODAL010041082.1:0-36248 GCA_025379985.1 Phyllomedusa bahiana
CAGAAATCCAGCCTGATTCATTTTAATGAAAGTCAAACGATAAAACTTTATCTGGGGAAAGCCGGATGTTTTTTGTCGTAATGACACCTCCAGCTGTATAAGGTCCCCCTCAGATATGGAATCTGGCTGCTTGGCGGGAAAAACCAATCTATGGGGGTGGCGAGCTAAGGGCCATTCATCCTTTTAATACCCAAAAGTGATTGGGCCCGGGAGCATTTCCAAAAACATCGTTGTTGGAGACGCAGATTGTGTGCACCCATGACCTTAAGCCTATCTCTTGTTTTGTATTTGGGGCCCTTTTCATTACATGCTTTGGGTGAGGTTTTTAAATAAGGTTTCCCAAAAGGGTAAACCCATTGGGGCTTCTGCTACAATGCCTGCTGCTGTTGGGGCCCAAACTTGGCAACCTACTTTTGTCACTTGCTGACTTTTTTAAAAAGTGACTTTTTAAGAACGCTGAAGCAGATGCCCCGGATTTTCCCTCCATTTGGTTTTAAAAATTTCGGGTCCCAATCCCCTTTGAAATTTTTAAAATCTATTTTGGGGTGGTTGAAGGAAAATGTGAGTTTTGTTTTTGAAACCCGGAGGTCGAGGAGGGGGCCACCCAAAACTGTTGTTCAGTTTAAAGGGCCTAATGGGGGGGGAAATCATGTTTTGGGGAAAAGGGAGAAATCCAAGCACTCATGTGGGGATGAACCCTTGATTTCCCAAAGCCTCTGGGTTGAGGGGAAAATAGAAATTTGATTTTCCTCTTTTTCCCTCCTTCGCCTCAAATCTGTGCCAACCTTTTTCCAAGGCAGGGACATTGGAAAACTTTGGGTCCAGGAAAAACCTCATCCCCCTCCTCCTCCCTTCTCCATCTCAGCTTAAACAGACCCTTGACTTGCCTCAGATGCTGTACCCTAAAGAGCTGAGGCCCCCTTTCCCACTACCCCTGGCCCCCGGAACCACTCCCCAATGAAGACCGATAAATTGTGAAACGCCCCGGGCCTTCTGGATTCAAAGGGGAAAGAAAGGCTTTGTTTTTCCGCATCTTTTTTCCGTCCCTCCTCCTCCCCTGGTGGGACCTCTTTTTTCCAGTGCCCAACCCATCATTCCAAAAACAAAGGGATCCCCACAATGCTCTTTGCTGACAAGGGCATTGTCCCACGGGACCTTTTTGGGTGGCTTCTTCAAAAAAACTGGAAAGGAGGGTACAGAGCTCTTTCACCTCCCTCCACTCTCGGGGGCTCAACACCCCGAGATCCGCACCGCTGCGGCAAAAACCCTTTTGTCACTTCGTACTAGTAAGGGCAATTTCGCTTCTGCCGGGGGGGGGGGGGGGGGGGGGGGGAGGGGGGGGGCGGGGGGGTAACAATTTCTTTTTAAGGGAAGTGGGGGGGTGGAATAACCAGCATGGGGGTTTCCAAAAAAAATTTAGAACCTTTATTTTTTGGGAAGGCCAACCCGAGTGGGAAGCGGCCCCGGGGAAAGGAAAAAATTTTTTAAAGGTTTGGAATTTTTACTTTTTACCCCGAGCCTTCCTCAGCAGGCAGTTCCCCCCCAGGAGAGTTATAAAAAATTTTTTGGACGAGAGGTTTTAGACGTGTGCCAGGCAAGGGATGTGCTCCAGCCTACCGATCTTAAAGGCAGCCAGGAGATTTCGACCGTTATCGCACACCACCTTGCCTGGCACAAGGTTCTTGTCACCCAGCCATCGCTCGTTCTCGTTGTGAAGAGCCGTCCACAGCTGACCTGTGTGTTGACGGTCTCCATAACAGATTAATTTCAACATCGCCTGGTTTCTATGGGCACGTGATGCTACTAGTGGACCTTGGGAGAAAGAACCCTGCACCATCCCTGAGAGCCACAGTTACCACCAGAGATACCCACCCAGCTCACCCAGTGAGCTGTCACAGAGATATAGCGGCCTTGGCCGTGCTTACTAGTCCATGTATCAGTGGTCAGATGGACTTTACTGGACACAGAGGCAGACAATGAACATGAAATTTTAGATTACACGTGGCTGGCCAGGGAAGGGAGGGCTTTTCTGGAAAAGAAATGCCTGCTCGGCATCTTGTATTGGGGGCAGGCAAGGTCCGTGACGTTGAGGAACCCATCTGTGTCCACCAGACTGAAAGGCAACATTTCCAATGCCAAAAGCCTGGCAATTCCGAAATTCAGGCTTTTGGCTTTGGGATGGTTTGGGTTAAAGTGTTTCATCTGCTCTCAAACCTGGTAGACAGAAGACTGGCTGCTCGACTGGCCACTGTACGGTGTGCAGGTCAAACTGGTGGAAGGAGAAGGGGTAGGATGGGTCTCTGGTGGTGCTGGTGGTTCTCGGGCGACAGTGGGGCTGAAGCGGAGGCTGATCCTTGATCATGACTCTGAGAGACATGGGCAGCTGAGGAACGCTTGGTGGTGGCGGAGGAGGAGAAGGTGGAGACAGAGGGTGTGACAGTGGTTGGAAGCTCAGGATCGGTGTGGCCTTTTTTTACAAAGTGTTCCCTCCATTTCAACTCATGCATTCGCTGCATGTGACTAGACATGTTGGTGGTGGTTAAACACCTACGGTTCCTCCCTCTACTGATGCGTTTACGGCAAAGGCGGCATATGACATCGCTGGGTGAATCAGAGGCTTGTTAGAAAAAGGCCCAGGCTTGAGAGGTCCTGGACCTTTTTGACGGCGATAAGCAAAGAGTGGTGTTTCCGCTGATCGTGGCTGGTGGAATAATCTCAGCGGACTCGTGCGACTGCCCTCTCCCTTCTTGAGGCGGGACCCATACTGACACTACCCAATCGTCTCCCACCTCGTCCAGTGATGAAGCGCTCGCAAGCAAATTCTGCTGAAAATACCATGTTGGATCCGCAATGTCGTCATCATCATCTTCAACACAGGTGACTTCCTCGTCCTGACATTTTGCATCCTGGAGCTGCGGGCTACAAGCAACAGGCACTGCAAGGCGTTGCCAACCGCCCAGGATTTTTGCCGATTGACCGGCTTCCTTATCCTCCTCTGATGGTATCAGCGATTGGACGTCAGAGTAGACAAAATCATCCTCTTGGCTTTTGATTTTTTTGAAATCCCTTTCTGCCCCCAACCGCATTTTGTCATCAAAGAGGTTTTCAGAAAATGGATTATCCACAGTGGTGGGTACACGAGTTGAAAATTTGGGATGCTTCGCTTCATGTTGGAACGGATGCTGACGATGATGATGACAACATTTTGTGCCATGACTGGGAGGACGAAGAGATAAGACTGCTGGATTTCAGGTTTCATTAACCAATGAAGGGAACAGATTGGCGACGCTATTCGTTATGAGATTCACGGGCACCGAACCCCGCGATGACAGGCCTGATGACCTGCACCGAAGATCCGTGGCTTGCGTGTTGTCCGCCAGCACTGGCAGGAGCACCTTCTCTCGTACCTCTACCTCCATGTTCTACACCCCTCTTTGCTCGCTTTTCCACCTGCATTTTTCTCCATGTTAAGAAAGATAAAAATTTAAAAAGGTATGGAAGAGTTTTTTGACAGTCTCTTATTGAAAGGTGGAAATCAAAAGCTATCCTTAAATCCCTCTAATTTCCAACAGCCAACTAGAATTAGAAACAGAATTGTTTCTATCGAATTCCTGTGACATGCACTCTGGTGGAAGAACCATAACACAAAATTAACAGTGTTCTTCCTTCAGTCCCAGGGATTTACAACTGTCCAGTAGGGCTAGGAATTGATAGCTTTCAACAAACTATCATACAAGTGCGCTATCTGCACCAAACTGGGGATTCACCGAGGCAATAAAACTATTCAAAGTTCACGGATGAGAATTGCGTATTTTGCAGCAATGACAAACGAACAGTTACTAGAAATTTTTTCTATCAAATTGGCTACAACGTGACTATTTTAAAAAAAACTGGGCGCACCACGTGCAATACAGCTATTAAAAGTTACCGGTAACAAAAGGTGGTTTTTGCACCAATGAAATACAACAATAGTTGCTACAAAATTTCTGTATCCAAATTTAAGTACAAGGTGGCTCTTGAACAAAACTGGGGCCGCACCACGTGCAATACAGCTATTAAAAGTTATACAGATAACAAAAGGTGGTTTTTGCACAAAAAATACACCAACAGTTTTCTACAAATTTTTGTATCCAAATTTAAGTAAAGGTGGCTCTTTGCAAAAAAATGGCTGTACCAGGCAATACAGCTATTTAAAAGTATATGGATAACAAAAATGGTTTTTGCACCAATGAAATAAACCAAAATTACTACAAAATGTCTGTATCCAAATTTAAGTACAAGGGGGCTCTTTGCAAAAAAATGGGCCGTACCACTGCAATACGCTATTTAAAAGTTATACAGATAACAAAAGGTGGTTTTTGCACCAAAGAAATACACCAACAGTTACTACAAAATTTCTGTATCCAAATTTAAGTAAAAGGTGGCTCTTTGCAAAAAAATGGCTGTACCATGTTCAATACAGCTATTTAAAAGTTATATGGATAAAAAAAGAGGGGTTTTGCACCAATGAAATACACCAACGGTTACTAGAAAATTTCTGTATCCAAATTTAAGTACAAGGTGGCTCTTTGAAAAAAACTGTGCCGCACCACGTGCAATACAGCTATTTAAAAGTTAAACGGATGAGAAATTGCATTTTTTGCAGCAATGACAAACGAGAAAGGTACTAGAAAATTTCTGTATCAAAATTGACGTAAAACGTGGCTCTTTGAAAAAAACTGGGACGCACAAATTAAAAGGTACAATTTCACCTCAGGTGCGAGGTGTGCTGGCCAAAAAGTGGTAAAAAAAATGTCATTTCAATGCAGGTTCAAAGCAGAGTCTGGGCTGCACAATATGCACCCTCCTTTCCAAAGCCTGTCTGTTCGTCCGACTCCCGCTGCCCCTCACCCCGCGTGGCTGGACAGCGCTAGATGCTTCTTTAAAAGTCTCTGTCTAACTAAATAAGAACTGAAATTCTCTAATCTGCCTATATTCAAATGTTCACAGCTAAAAGCATAGTTGTCTGTATGAATAAATAGAAGAACTGTGTCTCTGAGCTGAGCTGTATTGAGAGACAAGCAGCACACATCTTACTCTAATGTTAGACACTGAAAGACTGATGCTGAACAGGAAAAGCTGGTCTATGTAAAACGCTGAAAATGGCGCGATAGTAATAGATTATCTGTTAGATTGTTACCTAAAATATTGCGTGATCGGGAATTTCCGATCAGCCTAAAAATCGTGCCGATTTCCAACTTTGTTGATATAACGCTCATTCCCTAAATATCTACATGTCCATAATTTATGCTTTGCAAGGTCCAAGTAGTAATACTTAAATTCAGTATAATATGTTCAGCATTGATTTCCAATACAGATCTTGTGTTATATAATCCGCAGAATTGATCTTCTATAAATAAATAAATAAATAAATATATATATATATATATATATATATATATAATATAATATATTAGTATATAAATTTATATATACCCTGTTCTAACAAAGCATATAATTGTTTTAAAGATGATATTACTATCCTAATATCTAATATAAGAAATAAATATATATTATATAGTATATATATAAAATAATATAAATATATATATATATATAGATATATATATATAAGTATATAGATCTGTTCAAATATTTACAACAAAATCATTTCTATCTGATTCAAAATCTTTGTTATCAGTAAGCCCATTAATCCGTAGCGCTCATTTTCAAATATATATATATTGTGACAACTTACTCTTGTCCGAACGCCATCTTGACTGTCCTGTGTAAACACTCCAGGCTCCCTGGGATCGCCATCTTGGTAGACGGAATAAATGGCACGTCAGACACAGCTTCATTTCTTTCTGGCCTCAGCCTGTTTTATTTTGGCACGGGTTTACAGCCTTCAGCAATAAAACAAATAAACATCTCCACCGTCTGGCCACTTACTGCAACTACTACTACTCAGGACCACTACATACACCTATGACCAGCCAACCACTGAATAACAGTCTTATCATACAAGCCTCTGGGTCAGAGCCTCCTCTTCAGCCTTTCACTGCTGCTCCACTGCCAGTAGCAGACCACTCCCCCGATACATCAGGTGTAGGAGACCTTTACTACATGTCCATAGATGTACCCAAGCCTGCTGGAACACGGAGAAACCTGGAGACGTGGGAACACCACTCACCCATCGCAGTATGTTCCGGAACATGCCGAGCCCTAATGGCTGGACATTAGCCATACTATGTACAAGTGTCAGCAACCTAATGTTGCTGGCTGACAATACCTGGCTTCCCCCACCGAGACCAGGCCCTTCGGTGGCACGTTTCCACCAGGTCGCTCTGCCACATATCCCCCTCCTTTGATATAGGCCGTAGGCCTTGATCACCCTGTACAACCCGTCCCCGGTCAAAGCTCCCACACTGGGCCACCGTCTTCTCCACATCCTCAGGGGCAAGGACAACATTTTCCATAACCAGTTCAGCTGTGGACTCACACCATGCACTCATCCCACAATGTGGCATAACGCATACACGCTCTGCAACAATGCCATCACCTTCAGCCCGCATGCCGACTTTCACTTAAGCACACACTCTCCCCTGCTGTGTCTAGCAGCTCACTTTCCACATTACAACAGAAAGATACTTGGGTGTCTCTGCTAGCACTAAACATCTCAGCGGTGTTCACCATGTCAGAAAGCTTAGGGTGCATCCCCACGGCATAGGACAAATACCGGCCGATTTGCCAGCCAGTATTTGTCCTGTTTTGCGCCCGTCCCCACGGCCACGGGAGGGACGGCTTTTCTCCGCGATGAGCGGAGAAGAGCCCTCCCCCTTCACATTGAGAAGCACAGATTCCGTCCGAAAACCGGACGGAAGATGGTGCTTGCTCAATGTTTTGCCGCCTGACCGCCGACGGCAAAACCGCCCGACGGAAAGCCCGTGTAGTGGGGACTGCTGCACAGGTTTTCCATAGAGCACAATTGTGCTCATTTTTGGCCGGTTTTTCAGGCGGTCTGAAAAACCAGCTGAAAAACCGGCTGAAAACCCTTGCCGTGTGGACATGCCCTTACTTTTCTTAACAGCTACAATAAGGCAAAACTACTCAGTACCATCCCAAACCTCCTCACTGATGTCTGGTTTTTCCCAGTCAGACTGGGCAGGCAAAGCGCTTCTCCTAAAATGCTGTTCAGACATTACTGCACGGGCCCCTTCATTAATGTCCGGTGACACATTTTCCTGGGCACACCTCTCATTTCTTCTGTGAAACTGACTAACTGCAGTAAAATATGGAGACATTTCCTCCACATCCCCTGTAGCTATCTCCAAGGGAGAACTCTCAGTATACCTGCTAGTTATCTCTGGGGTACTGCCAGCAACCGCTACATATAGGAAACCCTTTCCATTTACCTCAGCTTCATGACTGTAGATTTCCTTACCATCTGAGGGTTCAAACATACAGACCTGCCCATTACTAGCACCTGAGCAAACTCCCTTCGCTGGTTCTAGCAACTCACATTTCCTATTCCTACAGTCACTGCAGTCTTTGTGATCACTACAGTAAAAATTACTGGAAATACAGCAACCATGGGAACAAGTGACCTCAAGTGGACTACAGGTCACAGCCCGACCATTTTCTTCATCTTCTATAGTGCCACAACCTGGAACTCCATCACAGATAAACGTCTCTGACCAGGGCTGCACACAAAATCTGCCTCAGCACATGTTTTCCTTACAAACGTATTTTCATCACACTCATTTGAATGATGCTCATCGTCAGTACTCTGCAGCACAGACACACTACAGCATCCACTCCCACACTGCAACTGGGACTCTTCACAGAGTGTTTTTTCCCTTTGGTAAATAACCAGCACATTCACACTCACAGTCTACATGGTAGACTGCTACATGGTAGCAGAGCCCTCATACACAGCAACAGAACAATCACCTTCATGGGAGGCTGTTTCTCTTTCAGGCAACACACTTGCAGGGTTCCCATTAAAGCAGGCAAACATCTCTCTGGGACCAACTAAAGCGGAACATAACTGCTGGCTATTCCTTTACAGGACACACATCACCTGTGCTACTTGGGCTGCTCTCCCCTATGACCTCTATGGGCACACCAGAGCTGATCCCCCCTTCTGCTCTAATTGCAGTGTCTCTATCAGTTAGTTCAAGCCCTACATTTTCTTTATACCCAGCTCTGACAGTCACAACCTCCAGGGGCAGACCTAAGCTGCTCTCTACTACTGCAATAGCTGCAGCACCACGGCAGTAGCTTGAGCTAGCTTTGTGATACGGTTAACCTCCCCCTGCTCAGACTGTGTGACATCAGTATTATTGATCGATACATTGTTCTTATTATTATCATTTTCTGCTGGCAAATTATTCATAACACAGTTGATAATAAAGTCACCAATCCCCTTGGGAAATGCAGCCTGGGAGACACTGAGTCCACAGCTCACAGTCCTGCTGCTCTCAGTACTTTTTACCTGTTCAGGCAGCATGTCTGGGCCTCTGCATGGTCCATCCTGGTTCTCACAGCACCCATGCCTTGCAGTCTCAACACAAGTGTCACCCGCAATACACCCCCCTGGAGCAATCTTACCAGGTCCATGACGGGTCTCCACACTGGGAATGGTGTCTGGGTGCAGTCTGGACTTCTCCTGCTGTGGCTGTGGCTCCATCCACCTGGAACTCCAGGGCTTGCAGCTGCAACCTCTAGTGCTCAGTCCGTGCCAATAATGCCCTTCGCATGCCTCCACCATATGTGACAACTCACTCTTGTCCGGACACCATCTTGACTGTCCTGTGGCATTCCAGCTCCTGGATCGCTGTCTTTGGTGAATTGAATATTGGCACTCAGACACAGGGCTTCTTTCTTTCTGGCCTCAGCCTGCTTTATTTTGGCACAGGTTTACAGCCTTCAGCAATAAAACAAATAGACATCTCCACCGTCTGTCACTTACTAAAAATTTAATGAGACCCTTTCCCCCCCCTTTACGGTGGCAAGTCAATAATTTAAAGGGCCACTCTTTTCACCCTTTTAAACCCTCCCCACTGGTATACAGGCTTTCCCCTAAACTTCTGGGGGGGGCCTCTCTTCAGGGCCCCCTGGGTGCTCCCGCCCCAGGTAGCAACCCCAACCCCCCGAATCTGGGGTAGGAGGCCCTTTTAAAAGGGCTCCCGAATGTACCAAAAACCCCGGGGTGGAACACGGAGACCTTTGGAAAAAGTTGGAACAACCACCCCCCCCATTGCAGCTGTTTTCCCAAAGGCCCCGCCCCTAATTTGGGTGGGGCATTTTGCCTTTACTAAAATACAAGGGGCAAAAACCCCTAATGGGTTTCTGACCAAAAAAACCTGGCCTTTCCCCCACCCGAGACCAGGCCCCGGGGGGCAGGTTTCCACCATTCTTTTCCACCTAGGGCACACCCTTCGACCACCTTAAAATCGCTCTTTTTTCCCCACCCACAATTTTTCTGTTGGGCCGTATCATTTTTTTCCTTTTTACACAATATTTAAAACTAACACAGTTTCTTTAGAAAATAAATACTCCTAATAGGCCAAAATTTTTTATTAATTTTTTACAATAGCTTAAAAATTTCCCCTATTTGCTAAATTTTTTCATTTTTCTGCTTTAAACAGCTAATTCTAAATAAATTTTGGAAAAATAAATAGGCTATTATTTTTCTTTTTCTTAATTTTTTTATCAAATTTTGAGGGGAAAAACAATATTTCTCTTTGGTAGACGCTCTTTGGGTATCGTCTTTCCCCCCATCCTCCCCCGTTGAGAAATGTGGGTCCAAAATACTGAAACATATGCACAAATACCCAAAAGAGGTTTTTTTTTTTAAACATTCATTTTTTATTGAGCACATTTCCCAAAATATCAAAAATTTTTTTCAAGTGCACTATTTTTTTAAAAAAGGGAAAAATTTTGAAACCCAAAAAAAATTTTAACACAATTGCCAAATGCACATATTCCCCAAAAAGGGAAAGGTTACCCTTCCAGGGCATTTAGGGGGGGGCCCAAAATTCCCTTTTACTCAACAGGATTACGTAACTTTTCCATTTTTAATAACGCTATTTTAACTTTTTTTTTTTTTTAAAAAAAAAATAAAATGATTTAAAAGGGTTTAAAAAAATGAAAACAAATCGGGGATGACTCACAATCCCCTCCCCCAGGGTATAAAAAAGGTTTTTGTAAATACTTTATATGAAAAAAGGGTTTTTTTTTTTTGGTGGGCGGGGTCTACAGCTGTCCCCGGGGAAAAAAAAAATTTTTTCGTGCTCCCTTTTCCACTTGGTTTGGAAAAGGTTCCCATCTTTTCAAAAACCTTTTTTTCACTTAAAAATTAAATTCCCCTTTGGGTTAAGTAATCATTTCCTTATAATCCAAATGAAAAATACAACCAAAGAACATATTGAGTTCACCAATTAGCAACCATTAGCTCTATATACCATGTTGCAAACCCCCCATAGTTCGCCACTGAACCAAAATATGATGTTCCAAATCATGGAGGTGTCACAGAAGAGGCAGACAGGCGGCGTGCGGTCACCCCAGTTCCAAACCACATCCCCACCGAAGTCCTATTTGGTTTCCGTAACTGGTGGGTCACCCTCTAGGATCCGGCCTTGGTACCAGTATGTAAGGCTAAAACAATTTTTAATGTGCTGCTGTATCCGCACCGGCAGCAAGGCGATAAAGCTTTCCCAAATGCTGAAAAAGTTTTGTGTGTGTGTTTCTTTGTTTTGTGAAGCTTCCACCCAATCCATTTTCATTATATGTGAAAGTTTCTCAAGAAACAATCGGAATGGTGGGGTAGTGTCATGAGTCCATGTTTGCAGTATTGTTTTTACAGCCGCCGCTGAAATCATGTGCAAAAGTTTTCTCCCTCCCGGTGTGCATGGAGTCTCTTGTATGTTTATGTGGCCGAATATCACCCACAGTGGACCCCTTGGGACACAGTTAATAAGATGGGAAGTTGTGAATGAAATAATTCTATCCCAAAATCCTTGAATTATTGGGCAACTCCAGAGGCAATGAAATAGGACTGCCCTCGGTGATTTGCATTGAAAGCAACAATCATCTGGGAATAATCTAATTTTGCTACCTCTAACTGGTGTTATATATGCTCTGTGGTATAATTGGAGAGTCATCTCCCTGTATCTGCTGGAGGGCAGGAATTTTCTACTATTTTTAGCGCTGCTGAGAGCGTTACGAGATCCAAACTGGGGTTGTCCCCTTCCTATTTCGTGATTGCTATAGTAGTTTTTGAAAAATCCAGTGGCGAGTACACCAGTCTATAAAAGTAAGAAGTAAGACCAGGAAGAATAGTATTATGGTTAAGGTTTTCCCACAAGATTGTACACCATTCCTCCGATGCTATTTTGGGGAGCAATCGGGAAACATAACTATGAGTACATAAGTATGGGAACAGGGATACCCCCGTGTATAGGAATTTGTTCCTAAGCTCCTCCATAGATATAGCCTCTAGCTTTTTCACATTTACCATGTGACACAGAGCGGATTCCTCCCCTGCTCCATCTGTAAAACTCCCCATGTGGGGTGCCATCCTGGAAGTCTGGATTTTCTATAAAAGTACTCATTAAGGAAGCCTAGGGGTTCAAGTGTTTTCTGCTCCTCATATATTGCCAAACCTTTCGGGTTGTGATCAGTAGAGGATTAGACCGAGTCATTGGCGAGATTAAGAGCGCCGGTTGGTGTAGGAAATTAGTGAGGGACACGCCTCCCAAAAAGAACTGATTTGAGTCATACTCCGTAAATGTGGACGTGCGTTGGATCCAGTCCTCCACGACCCGCAAAAATGCCGCCACCTTGTAGGCCCTCACATTTGGTAGATAGATGCCCCCGTTATCCCGGGGCTGCTGTAAAACACTATAGCTATTTTAAGTAGTAATACCTTTAAGGTAATGACTGTGATTACAAGAATATCATATACAATAAGCTTAGTGAGATCTCATAATTCATGTATTACAATATACTAATATACTAATCCGCTACAGTATTTCTCTCTCATAAATACTTTGATGGACAGTGCTATATTATACATTCTGAAATACCTCTACCTGCATCTATACGATACCCTTAAACTAGAACTCAATGGGTCACTATTTCAGACTACTTTTTAATAGAAGGACGGACTGGACACACAGGTGAATACTGTGTGCAACACATTGTGAAATAGAGCCTTTTAGATGACACATCTATATATATATATATCTCATACATCAATTTTTCAAAAATTACCAGCTACTTCTTCACATTCAAATATTCAAATTCACTTACATTTACTTTTATTTCTATTTATATATCTACCTAGTTTTACATTTACCAATGATCTTAATAACTAAATAAAGGCTAATTCTATGTGTTTTACAACAACTATTGTTACACATCCTTGCAGCTTTCTCACCTACATGGGACACATCACACACTAATAACTTGCTAAAATACTCGCATGGGTAAGTGTATTCTGATTTCAGACTAACCCAAAGAAAGACAGCACCTAGGTAACAGCGGCTACCAAGCAGGAAGGCAAAGTAAGTGAAATTTCACCCACCAGCACTGGTTTTCACTCTCCTGGTTGATCTGCAGTTGTGGCCCATTTTTACTGTCCTACGTAATCCAAATCTAAACCCTCCAGTGCCGGCCCTCTGCTCCGTGTCAGGGTACAAAGAAAACAAACCTTCTGCCTTGTATGCTTTTGTGCCAGATACCCTCTACAAACTCGGGGTCTCATTGATTTATCTATCTCCTGCCCTTTAAACATATTAACCCTTATAAAATTCTTTAAATTCTTCCCATAATGTGCCTGAAGTCACCAGTTTTTGAAACCTTGTACTATTTTTATACCTATATTACTAAAGCATTGCCTTTCCTCAAAAACATTTTTCCATATTTTATTTTATTTTTTTTCATTTAATCTGCCTTCTGGAACCATGTGTATCAATCATCAGCTTTTTATCTCACTCATCTCTTTTTTTTTTTCTCCATGTTACGCATCCTCACTATCTGTGTTACTCAGGAAGGGAAGATCTTTCCTTAAGAAGAGCACCGAACAAACGAACGGCTTGTAGAGTTTGTTTTGCCTTTCAGCCCTCTACTTAGCATCTGCATATCACAAGGATTATTGGGAAAGGGGCTGAAAAGGCCCACAGCGCCCTCTGTTGTTGAAAACAAACCCTCAATTTGCTTTTGACCCAACCGAGTCTTGAGAAAGCAAAAGGATTTTTTAGCCAAGCCAGTATCTCTCATCTGCAGACAACGCTGTTTCGGGATTTTTGTCCCTCTTCAGTGCAGAGCAGAGCGATACTAGCTTGGCTGTGTGGGAGGCATCGAGTAGCTCAGGAATGGAAGATCTCTCCTTAAGGAGAGCACCGAACAAATGAACGACTTGTAGAGTTTGTTTTGCCTTTTAGCCCTCTACTTAGCAGCTGCATATCACAAGGCATTTTTGGAAAGGGGCTGAAAAGCTACAGCGCCCTTTTGTTGATTGTAACAAATCTTCAATTTGCTTTTGACCCACCGAGTCTTCAGAAAGCAAAAAGGATTTTTTAGCCAAGCCAGTATTTCTCATCTGCAGACAATGCTGTTTCGGGATTATTGTCCTTCTTCACTGCAGAGCAGAGCGTTTACTAGCTTGGCTGTGTGGGAGGCATCGAGTAGCTCAGGAAGGGAAGATTTTCTCCTTAAGGAGAGCACCGAACAAACAATGGCTTGTAGAGTTTGTTTTGCCTTTTATGCCCTACTTAGCATTGATATCACAAGGCATTATGGGAAAGGGGCTGAAAAGCCCACAGCGCCCTCTGTTGGTTGTAAACAATTCCTCAATTTGCTTGTGACCCACCGAGTCTTGAGAAAGCAAAATGGATTTTTTAGCCAAGCCCGTTTCTCTTATCTGCAGACACCGAGGGTGTCGGGATGTTTGTCCCTCTTCAGTGCAGAGCAGAGCAATACTTGTTTGGGCTGTGTGGAAGGCTTTCGAGTAGCTCAGGAATGGAAAATCTCTCTTTAAGGGGGAGCAACCGAACAAAGAACGGACTTGTAGAGTTTGTTTTGCTTTTAGCCCTCTACTTAGCACTGAAATATCAAAAGGGCAATTATGGGAAAGGGGCTGAAAAGCTACAGCGCCCCTGTTGGTTTGTAACAAATCCTCAATTTGCTTTTGACCCACCGAGTCTTAGAAAGCAAAAAGGATTTTTTACCCAAAGCAGTTCTTTTATCTGCAGACAACGGGGTTTCGGGATTTTGTTCCCTCTCATGCAGAGCAGAGCGATACTAGCTTGCTGTGTGGGGCATCGAGTAGTCAGGAAGGGAAGATCTCTCCTTAGGAGAGCACCGAACAACGAAACGGGGCCCTTGTAGAGTTTGTTTTCCTTTACCCTCTCTTTGTTGGCTTACAAGGCATTTTGGTGAAGGGCTTGAAAACCGGGTCAATAAAACAACAATTAAAACAACAAAGAACCTCAATTCAATACGACCACACCTTCCTCAGGCAAGATCACCCTTCTGGTGAGACCCACCTCTATAGACACCCTCAAATTGAGCTTACAACGATGGGAATTCCTCACACCACGCACCACCAAATCTATTACACAGATACTGCATAGATACAGTTCACAATAAAAAACTAAGTTCCTTCACAACCTCAACTCACTGTTTCTTAAAATAACAGACAATATGAACAAAGTGTATAAAATATGACTGGTTGCTTCTTTCGCTCATCACTTTAATGCTTCACAAACATAACACAACAGATACATCTTCTGGTTCATGTGGAAAAAAGGCAGCACTGAATCCTTTATCTGGATGATTAAGCATTTACTCCTAACCACACCAAAGTGCTATAAATTATAGGAGCCTCAAACTCAAGGTCTGTTCTTTTCTATAATACAAGTTCACACTTCTAAAAACAAACTTTCACATTTTTACAAAAATTCTACTATCAAAAACTATATGTGGCATAAAAGACATAAATGGCTCAATTTCTGCAATCACATAAGGCTTTTCCTCTGTAGCTTGGAGGACCACACCCACTTCATCACAATAATCACAATAGGGTCTGTCATAGGCACTTCTACATGTCATTCTACACTTCCCTATAAAACTTAAATTGTTATCACCAAACATAAGAGCAGAAGTGAAATATATCCAAGAATAATTGGGCTCTCACATTACATCTACAATCCTTTAGGGAGCTACTAACTCAAGAAATACTTACACTGTACAGTGGTCACAATAATGTGGTGCACTCTAACACATTCCCTGACTTCCTCAATTAGTTGAGCTCTGTAAAACCCTTTGTTTTCATCATTTCATCTAACAGCGCATGGCACTAAACTCCATGGACAAATCAGGATTTTTGAATTTTTACATTTTACTAGTAAATACAGCATCTTGAGCTCTATACTGTTTTAACCAGCACAAACAGGCACACTTTTAGGTTCTTTGTCTCAAAGGAACCAGGTAATTCAATTGAACCTTATCTGGAGAGACTTACACAAAACAGAGGGAACATACAGTCAGGGAGGAACAGATAGTTTAAGTAAGAACATAAGACAAAGTTCTCACCTGGCTGCCGCTTGTGATCTGTTCATTCCGATCTGATAATCCTCAAGCGTTTTGGATAAAATCCACACCTGTGTACCTGGGCCCCACATTGGGCACCATTTTTGTTGTGGAAAGGCTCTTAAAGACCCCTCTAATCTTGTTGTGCGGTTACCAAATTAATCAATTATCCATAATTGAGACTTATGTATATGAATGAGAAGAGATGCTAGATACAGGTGTCAATGTAAATCTTCTAATTTATTACAAGGAATGCATGAGTTTATATAACTTCTTTTTAAGGTGGATCATATTTTTAATATATAAGTAAAACAATATGTCATTATACATCATTATGCATGGATTACATATTCTATTGGTCAAACAACTTAATTAAGCCTCCCCATAATTATCATACCAAAGCCCACCATGATATGTTAATTCTGCTATAATTTATTCGAATTTTAAAACGGACTTATCACTTGACTTTTAAAACAGCTGTCCTGTAGAGCTAAGCAGAGTTCCCCTTTTATGGTTTCCTGGTTTGTATGGGCGAAGGCCCAATTATCAAAAGAATAAGGAAATTAAATAGATGTAGTGAGATTTGAGGAACGTGCCCCTCCAGTATCTGAGGGCATACAGCAGAGCTGGCTGTGTTATTCACTGGTAACCGCACAGCAGCAAGAAGTAGTTAGTGTGAAAAAAAGAATATGAGAAATCAAGATAGAAGTCACAGCCATTTTGTCTCATTAAAAATTGGAAACTTAATCACCAAGTTAATCCACAGCAGTGGTATACCCGTCAGATTCCCATGCAGCCCATGTACTGGGCTGGTGGGGCCCGCAACAAAAGTTGCATTACAGCACTGTTAAAATGCTGTCGGATTTTGGACGCCATTTTAACATTGCTGTGTAGACATAGCATTAGAATTGAGGGATAGTGAACTGGTTATGTTGCTTTGCTTGCGTGTAGTTAGGGAAATAATTATGTTTCTGTATCCTGACCTTTTGTTTTGTGTGTTTAGTAGATGATTGTGTAATACTTTGTTGAATCACACACTCCTGGTACTTCTTCATAGACATTGAGTGATAACTTTTAGTGACCACCGACACCTGCCTTCAGCAGCTGTGCTGCCCACAGACTTTCAATTAAGAGGTGTTTGTATATGTGTAGGCGCCATCTAATGTCTGGTGTTAGTAAATTCCATTCCTTGTTTTGACCACCAAAAAGGAAGTGAAAAGGAGACTGGGAAGGAGGAAGGCAATCTCCATCATGTCTGCACTGAGAAAGGACTTGTGTTATCTAATCTGTTCCTTTGTTGGAATATAGGTGGTATAGGTGGATTGTTTTTATTTCTGGCTTCATGAACATTGTCAGAACAGTTTGACCCTATTACATGGAACTATTACTCTGTGAAGTTATTCAGCTTGGTCTAGCTAAATGGTCGGCCATGTATGGTTTCATATTGCATTTGTATTTCTATACCCTGTTTATATTGTATTTATGTACTGCCGTAACTTAATAGCATGTAAACCTTATTTTGTTTCTCAGTTTCACCACAATCCTAGGCTCAGTTATTAAAGCTATAGACTTCAACCAGGCGAACAGTAATGGCACTATGTGCTGCAGTACATCAATCTTTCAATGTACACTAAAAGTGTAAAGTTATAATATGTAGTAAAAATGATCTAAATTAGGTATGATACTGATCCGGGGGATAAAGTTAACATGTCATTTTACTGCATAGTGAACTCCATAGAAATAAATCCCACAAAGAAAATGAATGTTATGTATTCAAATACATTATATGGTATATTAATTTCTATTAACCAAGATATAACATGTAAAAAATCCAAGCCCTCATTTGGCTACAGCAATGGGAAAAAAAGTTATGACTCTCGGAAAGTAGGGAGAAAAAAAGTGAATACATTATCCCCAAAAATCACTGCATGAGGGAAAATTTAATCTTGTACTATGTTTGCTATTTGCTATATGAGAGTTATACAGTAGTTCATTTTCTCTGCAGTGAATAATTTATGGCTCATGCTATGCCTTACACTTGTTCTATGCATTGAGTTTATCAGTTCTGCCTACCAGATGCAATGGTTAGTCATGCCTTTCCTTGTTATTATATTCACCTGGAGCTTTTTGTTTCATTACCACTTAGTGGGTACAGGGCAGATGTGGCCCAAGCCACCCCTCATGGATAAAATTATCAGATTACAAATGGACAATGAGGCACTCTGGAGATCATCACAGATAAATCTGAAAAAAGGATACATTTATAGGGCTCCAAATTTTCTAAATATCAAGTAACCTCATGCAAATTTATATGATGGCGAGCTATTTGTGCACACATATAATGTTTAATAGGCCATTTTTTGCCTGGTGGAGTGACTTTTTGAATTGAAATCTGGTCTCACCAGTATAATATAACATTTTGGAAAGAATATACAGCCCAAAATGCCAACACTTGATGATATTACAGCAAATATTTCTACAAGCACAGTATTTTTCCCAGTAACACTCATATAGGCTGGGATAAAAGCCACCCAGACACTGCTAACAACCAGCATGCTGAAGGTGATGTTTTTAGCTTCATTAAAACGATCTGGTAAATTTCTGGCCAAGAAAGCAACAATGAAACTAACAGCTGCAAGTAGTCCCAGATAGCCCAGGAGGGTGGAGAAGGCCAGCATTGACCCCTCATTGCACTGAAATATAATTTTATCTTGATATAAGTGAGTGTTCCTTTCTGGGAATGGAGGAGCAGTAGATAACCAGATGATACTCAGTAAAACTTTGAGAAATGAGCAGAAGAAGACCACACAGTTCGTAATTTTCACACCAATACATTTCCTCCATAAGCTTCCAGGTTTGGTGGCTTTGAAGGCCATGTAGACCAGTATGGTTTTAGCCAGAATAGATGAAATAGCTACTGAGAAAATTATCCCAAATGAAGTCTGACGAAGCATACAGGTGACAAGTGTAGGATGACCAAGGAACAAAAATACACAGAGGAAACTCAGCATAATGGAAACCAGGAGAATGAAACTCAGGGTGTGATTATTTGCTTGAACGATTGGAGTGTCCCGGAATATAATGAAGATGCCCAAGATTATAGATGTTATGAAAAAGCATAGGATCGAAATAATGGAGACTATGAGAACTGCATAGTCATTTTTGTAGGATAGAAATTCTGTAGGTTTCTGTAAACACTGGTTCATGTCATTTGGCCATTGATCTTCTGGACACTTGTGGCATGATACACTGTCTGGAAAATGAATAGGCATAGAGTAAATCTAAAGAAAACAGATGTTTGCTGAAAGACTTCAACGATAGTAGGAGGAACCCACTAAGTAGTACTGTACTGTCAGTAAAACCAAATGAATGAACAGATTTAAGTAAATAATTTAATATTTATGAAGTAACTGCAATTCTAGAAGCTGCTAAAATAGTAGCTAGAGCCAACAGTCACAGTACTGTCAAATTTGAAGAGAAAAAGAAGCACCAAGATTTTTACCTGCTCCATTGGATATTTCTCCCTCTGGGCATTGTAAGCATTGGCAGCAGCATTTATGTAAGCCCGGCATTAAAGATCTCTTGTAACCTGGAGGACACTGTTCAGAGCAGGTAGAGACTGGGATCTGTTACACAGAATTGGGAATTAAAGATATGACAGTACAATTAATTAATATTAAAATGTCAGGCGCCAATATCAGGCGAATTACAGAGCAACTGTGGCACTTTGCAATTTGCCTGATCACGGGGAGGGGAAGTGCGGGAAGTGGGGCACACTAGAACCGTACTAAGCTACAGATTTATAGCTTTAGGGCCACATGTATGAAAACTGTTTAGGTCTAAAACTCACTTTTTTGCCCATAATAACCTATGGGCAAAAAAGTGAGTTTTAGACCTAAACAGTTTTCATACATGTGGCCCTAGTGCGGCAATTCCAGGTGCATTACTATTGGAACAGGTAGAGCACTTTCAAGAAGTGTCGTCTTAGCACTAGAAAGCACCTAGGTTCTGACCTGCAGTAGACTGGGTTCATAAATTAGGCACATTCTGGACTATTATAATGCACAATAAAATTGGCATCTAAACTGCAACAATCATACACGTTGCCACACAAGAAGACTGGTCCCGTAGTATCAGTTAGAAAACAGAATTTGCTTTCACAGGCTATTACAGACAGATACATATGAAGAACTATATTCACCAGAATCACCACCAACAACACCTGCAAAGGATTCCTTTGACATCAAGTAAGACTACAGAGACTCAATGTGATGAACTTATGATATAACGTGAAAAAGTATTCAGAGAGATGTAGGATGAAATGTCCAGATTCAACCAGAAAATAAACACTTTACAAGCAAGAATAGATGCCTTTATCAGTCCCACTGTAGACAACACTCAAATTCCAGCCTCTATTCATTCCAATTCTTGGAAAGTGCAGTTGAAGCAGAAGCTCCCCCAACAAAGAGACAGACATTCTCCTGTTTAATGTTTTAATTGAGGAAAATGGAGACATCTTAAATGAGAGTGCTGTGTCCCTAGGAAACGGCGAAACTAAGAAGAAATCAGAGACAAGAAAAACATGTTTCAGGAGAAGAAGGCTGCCACATAATTGGTTCAGTTTCAAGCTGTCTCTGGAAAGGGATGGGGTGGTATAATGGTCATTTTAAGTCATTTGGGTACCTGATTTTAGACAAATTTTTATTTCAGCTCTTAATGGGTGGATGGATCAGTATGACTAATTAATCAAAGGTTTTCACCCAGACTTTTTGACACAAAACATTCTCAGAGAAAGTAAAAGCTGGAAGTTTGCCATCACAAGTCAATACATTATTGTCCAGGAAACTGAGGAAGTCTAGATAGGATCGGCCTATGATGGTGAGCCCATTTCAAAAGGAATACAATTTGTTTCAATCTGGGACATGTAAAGTTTCCAACAGAGAAGAGAACAAAAAAAACTGCTTAGTATACTGTTATATTTTCGTTTTAAGACTATATTAACGCCTCATACATAGTTGGCTATACAAAAAAGAAGGACAAGCTTATGGCAGCTCGAAACACTACAATACATTTTTGACTGATTGTATATGCCAAGACTTTCGCTATGCTTAGGAATTGCTGTGTATTTTCAACATCAGGTGGACAATAATCTAAAAAAATTAAAACAAGTACAAGTGTTTAATGGAATCATCAAGGTGGCAGTCACCAGAACAAGAGGAAACCATACAGCTAAATAAAAATCCAAGCCAGCTGCCATAAGCTGTAGCCATGGACACAGCTAACTTTTGAATTTTAACATTCTGTGAAAGTTGCAAGAAAAAAAATTATAAGAAGAAAAAGTTACTGGTAGAAGAAAGAAGAGGAGAACAATGTACTGACAACAGGAGAAGATTTTGGATGTTTGATACCTCCCAATCTTAGCCTGTGACACAAGATTTATCCATTACAGTTATGGTGGGTTGGATTAAATCCACAGCACAGGTTCTGATAAATCCCTGGATTCCCAATGGCTGAGTTCAAGCATGCAAGACAGGAGCGAGCACATTGCATAAGATGTGGGATTGTTGTAAAAAAAAAAACCCACACAAGCAAACCGGATTTTAACATTTAAAGAATGTTGCACTAAATCTAAACAATACTTACAGCAGTTTCTACTAAGAATATTCAAGGTGCATGATATAAGCAAGAAACAATGCAAGAAGAGAAGAATTGTGTATAGTGGTCTGTATTGATTCAGAATGGCCCAAGCTATACCCCATTACAAAATGCTACTGCAGTTACTGCCCAAAATTAAGAAGACTACTATCTGGATCATCTGCAAATATGATGGATAGTAATGAATGAACCCCATTGAAGTAAATGGGAGGAGATGTTCGGGTTCATTTTTATACCAATACAGGTGAGAAGAAGCTGTAATTACCATCCATAACGTTTCACCAAAACTAGGTGCATTATACGCCGGGCACGACACATTGTAATGCGCCTAAAAATAATACACCTGATAACACAATGTGCCTATCGAGGAGCATTACATAAACTAGTAATAATATGTTATGCACCTCCGTTGCACAATGCGCCTCGCATTATGTACACTACCAATGATATGCCATGTGCCGAAATTTGAGCAATGCGTCTAAAAAGGTGCAATGAACCTTTTTAGGCGTGTTATGTTTACAATGCAAGGTATACCTGACACCAGATTTTTGAGAGAATTGTACTTTCTGGCACACTTTAATCTGATTTAATGTGCCTAAAAATTGTCATGGCAATGCCAGTTTTTGGACATGAAAACTATTAAAATAGCTTGTCAAACACCGTGTCGAACTCGAACATTTACTCGAATGAACAGTAAAATGTTCGGTTCGGCCTGGGTTCTAAAAATTCGTGAAGTTCGACTCAAACTTAACTTTCTCGAATGGTCCCAACAACACCAATGATGGAAGATCCCACTTCATCGGAGAAGTGTGAGGGTTCAGTGGATTCGCTGGACCACCGCAAGCGATGATAGTTAAGCCCCGCCAGGGAGCGGAGTCTAAGTAGACCCCGGTATTCACCAGAGCCCGCCGCAAAGCGGGATGGACTTGCTGCGGCGTGAGGCTACCAGGCCGCTTCCCCTGACGTGACTTGCTTGCAATGGCGGCTGGGGTAATGCGTGGTACAGAGACGTAATCCAGAGACGTAGTCGGGGACAGGCAGAAGGTCAGGGCTGGTGGCAGAGGTTCATGGTCAAAGACAGGTAGACGGTCAGGACAGGAGGCAAACAGGCAAGGTCAGGAAACGTAGCGGAATGGACTTGTACATGGGTAATCAGACAGGTACGCACACCAACAATCTGGCAGAGAGTGCTGGGGGTGTATTCCTTATATAGGACCAGTGTCCGGCAATTAACCAAATTACCGGCGCACTGGCCCTTTAAATCCAGACCAGCCGTTGCGCACGGCAGTGGGTACGTGCGCGGCGGCTGGGACAGGCAGGAGCAGCGTACACAGGAGCGTGGATGGGTAAGTGAGCCGGTGCCGGGACCTAGGCAGCAGGGGGGGTCGTAGAGGGCAGCCGCGGCACCCGCGCCGGACCCCTGCAGGCAGGGGGGCAGCCGAGGGGGGCAACGGCACCCGCGCCAGCCCCCATGACAAGAAGTAATGAAAGAAGCGATATCAGTGTAGTGGATTTAAACAAGCTTTCCATCTTCCATGCCCATACCATATGTCCACCCATGAAGTAGCAGCAAAGAAATAAAAAAAGATATATATCAACCAACTGTACTTTTAAGTAGATGTAAGATCGGGAAGCTATGTAGGATACTAGAAGAGCATGTCCAAGGTTTCGATCCAGTTAAGGTACGTTAAGGGGTCTAGATTAGCACTGTATATTTCTTACAATACTTCCAAGTGCAGCATAGTTGATTGTTTGAACTTTGATTGTTTGAACTTTGTTCCCTCCCAGACCCCCAGATCCAATTCTGATCTGATGGAGGTGTAGCAGTGATGCAGAATTTGGAGACTGTATGATATGTGTGAAGAGGGAGTGGTTTGATGAACTCTCCAGCAAAGAGGGGCTACCAAGGAAGATTATCAAGAATAAATGAGAAAAAAAGACAAAAGTGCTAATCCCTGTCCAGCAATAATCTGATTCCTGAGATTTAATATTATTGATAGATGATTGTGTGAAGACTCTATAGAGTATCCTGAATATTCGACCACTTTGGTAAAGCTGAGTTGAATCCACACCTCTCATCACGAGAAAGTCATCTTCCCAGCCCAGACCTTCTACATGTGTAAAGGCCAAAGTCACTGCTCCTGCTGATTCTGATACTGTGATTAAAAAAATTATAAAGAAAAACAGCCTGCTGGGTACACAGCTTATTAAGGACTATGTGGACTATGTGCTGGGACTGCAACCCTGGGAAAAAAACAATATCGATATCACTGAGTCAACCATTTACTTTTGGAAATTAAACCTTCCTGTGAGGCCCTGGACATTGTATTTTAACTATTCACATTTACCTGGACTAAATTCTTCCCAGAAGAAAGAGAACATTGGGATCAGTTTGTTTCCTGAACCAACATTTTACATCGACCCACAGTAAAGTACTGTCACCTGAACTATTCTGGAGTTATATGAACTAATACCTGGATCTGATTTTGTTGAAAAGATTTTTCCTTTCCAGATCTCGCTGAGGACATTAAGGAATTTGTGTAGTCTTGTACCTTGTGTGCCAGTGACAATACCCCTCACCACAAGCTGGCTGGTCTGCTGCAACCACTGCTGATTCCCAATACTCCTTGGTCTCACATGGAGATGGATTTTGTCACCGATCTTCCACCCTTCTCCAGTAGTACCGTTATCTGGGTAGTCACTGACTGTTTTTGAATATGTCACATTTCATTCCCTTGCCGGGCTTAGCCTTTGCTCCATGTCTTGCCAGCATCTTTTTTCTACATATCTCCCGTTTGCATGGACTTCCACAGCATGTTGTCTCAGAACAGGGGGTCCAGTTCATTTCCAGGTTCTAGTATGCACTCTGCTGCCAGATTCAGGTGAAGCTGGACTTTTCTTCGGATTACCATCTGCAGACGAATGGCCAAGTAGAAAGGGTCAACAGGATCCTAGGCAACTACTTCCACCAATTTGTCTTAGCACATCAAGATGACTGGTGCAGCTTTATACCATGGGCAAGGTTTTTATACAATTCTTTGGACTCAGACTCTGCTGGAGCCTCTCCCTGCTACATCGTATATGGACAGCATCCACACCCACCACTCCCTATCTCGTCACATTCCAAGGTTCCTGCTGCGGATGCCCTGGTCTTGGATATGTCGTCCATTTCAGTATCTATTCATATGAAGGCACAAGCGGACAAAAAGAGAAGACTTCCCCCAACCTTTTCTCCTGGTGACAAGATGTGGCTGTTGGCCAAATACATTCAGCTCGAGATCCCTAGCTACAAACTGGGTCCCCGCTATCTGGGACTACTTGAACTACTGAAGCATATTAACCCAGTTATCTATAAGCTCCAGCTTCCACCTACGATATGTGTCCTGAACTCTTTCCATGTCTCCCTGTTCGAATACTCTGGTCCTGAACTCTTTCTCTCAGAAGGTTGTCTCTCCTTCTCCGGGCCCTGGTTTTGGGTAAACAGATTGATGAAGCTGAAGTTGGTGTGACATGAATGGGCACCTTACATGACTGGGCTGTCAGGTAGGATAGAGCAAACAAGAAAAGAAACATGTCTGCATGTTAGGAGTGATCTGAAAGTGAGTATGAATAGAGCTGGAGCACAGACAGTACTACACTGATAATGGGAAATTGTAACTACTCAGGTATTGAGTGGAATCATGGTTCTGCCTCTACTGCAAAGGGGAGAAACTTCTCAACCTGTTGCAGGATAATATTCTGGGACAGTTTGTGGAAGACTCTATTAGAAGTGATGATTTATAATATCTGTTAATTTCTACAAAAATAACTTGTTGGAACGCTCACTGCTTCAGGAAACCTTAGTAATAGCGACCACAATATATTAAACTTTAACCTACACCGTGCAGACATGTAATGGAAGAGGAAAAAAAGTTTTAAAAAGGACAATTTCCCCTTATTCAGGACATAGACTCAGAACAGCTATTGTCAAGCAATGATACAAGAGCAACTTTAATTTTGCTGTAGGAAATTATATCACAAAATGTATTCCTATAGGTAACAAGTATAAGCGATTAAAACTGAACCCTATCTGCCTTATACTTTGTCTTAAGGGGCAATAACAATAATTAAAAAATAAACATCAGAGAGGCCAACATTAGCCTTTAAACATTACAAAGTTACATAGTTACATAGTTAGTAGGTTGAAAGAAGACACATGTCCATCGAGTTCAACCAAGGGTGGGGAAAATGTGGGTGAGGGAGAGAGACAAGGACTTAAAGCCCGGCTCTCCACTGGTTAATGCCCCGAAACCCACAAGGCAAGAACCAACCTGCTCCAGTATAGACCCTATATCTGACCCCAGAGCCGCCACCGGCCAGGATCCAGAATTTTACCTAGCTACGTACGCATTAATATTCTTTAGTTCCAGGTAGGTATCTAAGCCTTTCTTGAAACTCTCTACAGTTCCTGCTGTGACTAGCTCCTCAGGCAGGCTATTCCACAGATTTACAGTTCTTACAGTGAAGAACGCTCTTCTCCTCTGGAGATTAAATATTTTTTTCTCTAGTCGAAAGGGAATGTCCCCTTGTCTTTGAGGGGGCTTCACTTGAAATAATTTTTCCCCATACTTTTTGTAGGGACCAATTATATATTTATATAAATTAATCAATGTCCCCCCGAAGCCGTCTTTTCTCAAGACTAAATAAGTTCAATTCTACTAACCTCGCCTCATAACTAAGATGCTCCATTCCCCTTATAAGTTTGATTGCTCGTCTTTGTACTCTCTCTAGCTCTATTACATCTCTTCTATAAACTGGGGCCCAGAACTGAACAGCATATTCTAAGTGAGGTCGCACCAATGCTTTGTACAGCGGTAGAATGACATCCTTGTCCCGCGAGTCCATGCCTCTTTTAATACACGCCAATATCTTACTGGCCTTAGAGGCAGCTGATTGACATTGCATGCTGTTCTGTAGTTTATGATCTACAAGAACGCCCAGATCTTTCTCAACAAGCGATTCTCCAAGTTTTTCTCCCCCTAGGACATATGATGCATGTATATTATTTCTCCCCAGATGCAGAACCTTACATTTTCCACATTGAACCCCATTTGCCAAGTGGATGCCCAAGCACTCAGTGTGTCTAGGTCTGCTTGCAATTTATGAGCATCTTCCATAGATTGCACTACCCTACATAGCTTGGTGTCATCTGCAAAAATCGAAACCGTGCTATTGATCCCTTCCACCATATCGTTAATATAATACATTAAATAAGAGAGGACCCAAATAACTGAGCCCTGCGGCACACCACTCTCAACCGGGGACCACTCAGAGTAGGATTCATTTACCACCACTCTCTGAGTACGATCCAGCAGCCAGTTTTTAATCCAATTACACACTGTTATCTCTAACCCAATGGATTCTAGTTTACCTAACAAACGCTTATGCGGGACAGTGTCAAACGCCTTTGCAAAGTCTAAAAACACAATATCCACAGCTGCCCCGCTATCCAGACTTCTACTCGCCTCTTCATAAAAAGAAATCAGATTGGTCTGACAGCTTCTGTCCTTAGTAAATCCATGCTGGCAATCACTAATAATATTGTGTTTGTCAACATACTCCTGTATATAGTCCCTAATGAGCCCTTCAAACATTTTTCCCACAACAGATTAATAAAATCTTTAAAAAGGAGATAAAATCAGCTAAAATACAAAATAAAAGGCAAGTAAAATCAGACCAGGAAATAATATTAAAAGGGATAGTCAACGTTTTATTTTAACTAAGGACAGATGCTGTTAAACTAATCTAATTTGTGTTTGTTTAGCGGTGAGCAGAAGTATGAAACTGTGGATGTAATGTTTTTTGACATAACAAAAGCATTTGACACTGTCCTTCATAAGTGCCTATTAATAAAATTAAAGTGTATGGGTTAAGAAATCATCATTTGTAACTGGTGTGAAAGCTAGAAATTGAATCATAGTCAGAGAGTGGTGGAAAATAGTTTCTACTGTAAATGATCTCTAGTTACAAGTGGTATACTCTAAGGTGCAGTGCTGGATCCACTTTTATTCAGTTTAGTTATTAATGATATACAGGAGGGGATCAATGATATCTTTCTCATATTTTGCAAGTGACACCAAGCTATGTAGTATAATGCAAGGTTCACAAATTACAAGCAGACTTGGACACACTGAATGTTGGGACAAGCACCTGGCAAGTGAGGGTCAATGTGGATAAATGTAAAGTTCAGCATCTGAGTACCAAGACCTTGCAGCACACACAGCAAGTTGCAAACCAAGTGGATTAGCGAAAGAGAAAAAATATGGAGGCCAAACTATATTGACGAGCAGACTATCTGAAAAAACCTTCACAGTTCAGAACAATTAGTAGGAATTGACTCAACGATATCTGATCATCATCATCATCATCATCATCATCATCATCCATCATCATCATCATATAAAAATATCTTACTTCTACATTTTTCCAGAGTATGTTATTATTATTGAACCACAGCTTCCTTCCTTCTGGAGATGTTGCATCAAAATATCCAACAATTCTGTAGGTTAAGTATCCTTTAGTAAGACATGCATAATTGTGGATACAATAGAGTGTAGACATTTCTCCTTTCTCATTAATATGAACATCTTCTCCAATATGACTTTTGAAATTAACTCTTCTTAGGTACTACAAGAACGAGCAATACATTTGATGGGATTTTACTAGAAATTATTATTGTTTAGGATTTTATTGTAGCAATTTTGTATCAGGCTTTATACTAATATGTGACTAGAGTGTTTTTTTAATTAATGAATTTTAAATGTAATATGAAATATTGTGTACAGTTTTGGGCAGCAGTGCACAGGAAAGACATTGTAGAGCTTGAACAGGTACAAAGGCGGGCAACAAAAATAATAAAAGGACTGGGTGGATGCAATACCCTAGCAAGTTAGGGTTATTTAGTTACAGAAAAGAGGTTTTAAAGGGGAATAAAAATTGTTTAAATTATTAAGGGCGAATTTTTCTCACTTAGATTTATTATACCAGGACTGTATCAGAACATGGGGATCCTTACGTCTTGAGGAAAGAAAGTTTCCCATAAACCATAGAAGGGATTCTTTACTGTTAGAGAGGTGAGTGTGGAACTCTTGCAGAGGAACTTATTTTGGTGAATTCCTAACAGAGTTCAAGAAGGGCTTGGTGCTTTTCTGGAGGTGATAATAAAAACTATGATGGCGTTACGTTGACTATGTCATCGGGTCGTAGTCGATATCGGCAATTATCAATAAGATATCCGTTAGTCGTAATGATTATCGCGTGCCCTTTTTAAAGTTTGGGAGGGAACAACCCTTATTTTAACCCAAACGGGGATGGAGAAGCGGGAATTAAAACCACAACAGTCAAATGGATACGGTACTTTAGGAAACACATTAGGTTAAAAAAAAGCCACAAAAAAAAAACTCACAGACCATTCACTACCCCGTCTTGCACCACAGCATGACCTTAAAACCGAAAGCCCCACAAAATTAAAAAGTCCCAAAAAGCAGTATGATTTGAAACCATCTTTTACTTGAAGGACATTGAATACCCCTGTCCGGGAAAACGCAGAGACCCCAAAAACCCCTGCTGCCCCCAGATTAAAAAGTGCCGTAAAAAGGGTCTTTCAACCACCATTGTAGTTGAACTGGAAATTAACTATCTGTCATTTTACCGCAGTTGCCATTTTAAAAATGTCTGCCCCAAGATTAAAAAGTGTGGGAAAAGAAGATTTTAAAACCCCATTTTAGTTGAATGGAATTGACTTACCTTTTTCTGTTCCACGTTTGACCTTAAACCTGTCTGACCCACAGATTAAAAGTGCCGGAAAAAAGGAGTCTTTGAACCCCATTTTTTTCCCTGGACATAGATACCCCTGTTTGGGCCCAAAGGGATGACCCCCAAAACCTGCATGCCCCCAGATTAAAAAAGTGCGGAAAAGGAGTCTTTCAACCAAAATTTAGTTAAAAATGGACATTAATATTTTGCCCTGTCCCGCAAAGGGAAACCTTTAAACCCTGTTGCCCCACAGTTTAAAAAAGTGCGGAAAATGGGGTCCTTCAACCCCTTTTAGTTTCATGGAATTGAAAACCCCTGCCCGGGCCACAGCAGACCCCCGAACCTGCATGACCCCAGATTAAAAGTCCCGGAAAAAGGAGTCTTTCAAACACCATTTTAGTTTCATGGACATTGATTAAAACCTGTCCTTTACCACAGCAGACCCCAAAACCTGTTTGCCCCAAGATCAAAAAGGGGAAAACTATGCTTTTTTTGTACGTGCTGTCATTTAGTATATTTTTTGGAAACTGACTTTTTGTTTACGAATTTATTGGGGAAGTTTTATTTTAGTTTTAACTTATTAATTTTTGTTATTTTTAAAGGTGTAATACAACTACACCCCTCCCTGCAGTTTTTAAAGGGTTTTTTTTTTACCGTTAGATGTGTTAATTTTCGTCCGAACCCCCCCATAAGAAATTAAAAATGTCCAAAATCTCCCCCAAAAGATTTCTTAGTTGAAAGCTTTTCCCCCTGGTTTTTGAGGTGATTCGGGCCAATCTTTCAATGGTTTCCTTTTTCCCAAAACCCTTTTTTTCGGGTTTTAGGGACAGACCCCAAATGGAGATAAAGTGGGGACCCCGTGATCCACCCCAAGAAAAATTTTAACCCTCAAATTGGCAATTTGGTAAAACCTGGAGCCCTTTTTGACACCTTAACCTCACAAAAATCACCTTTTTAAAAAATCTAAATTTTTTGAGAGTTTTGAAGCTCTTCGTTGCCCCCTAACGGTGAGAGCCAGGTGTGTCAGATCTGTTAATAACGGGGGTTTCCCAGCGCCGATTAAGTGGGTGCGGTGAGAGGACCAGGTAGGTCTGTCTTTTAAACGGGTTCAGCAGCCGGGCGGAGTTTAAGTGGGTGCGGGGGGAAGCCGGGGGCGTCCGTCATTTTAACACGGTTAAAAAAATCCCTTTATGACCAGAACAAAAAAAGTCGTGCTGAAGCAGGTGCGGAAGGGAAGTGTGAGGTAAGATTTCCCCTCAGTAGACAGTCAAGCCGGGGTAAATTTCCCCTCGTATGAGTGGGACCAATTTGGCTTCCCTTGGAAATATTTGGTGGTTTAAACGTTTGTTCCACCCAGGTGCCCTTTTTTTTGCCATTCTTTTTCTATTTTATAAACGTGGGGGGAGGAAAAATTGTTCTGTTTTTGTTCTCTGCGGTCCATATCCTGTCCTCTGAAAACCAAATTGGTCAAGTCTTCCCTGTACTCCCTTGCACAATTAGAGGAATTTTTTTAACAGTTTTTTTGTCATGAAAGTTTTTTAGTAGTTTTAATTTAGAAAAACATTTTAAAAATTAGGATGGAATCCCACGTCTTTGTTTCTTTTTTTAATTGAAATTTAAATGGGTTGTCTCAATAAGGGATTGGGTTTGTTAAAGATCTTGCAAAAAATCTTTTTGCAATATATGCCCCATTAACAGTGTCCTCCCTTTCCCTGTTTTGACAGCCCATCCCCCTTTGACCCCATTTGACAATTGTGAAGAACAAATGTCTGTTTAGAAAAAAAACTTTTTTTTTTATAAGGGGCCCTGTAGTATCTGCATGTACGCAAAATGCCCCCCAAAATTAAAAGCTGCCCCCTTGACCCATTTTGGCAATTTAAAGAAAAAATGTCTGTTAGAAAACTTTTTTTTTAAAATAGGATGTGCTAGCTGAGTCCAAAGAAAAGGGCCATAAAATTAAAAAGCATGCCCTTGAGCCCCTTTTGAAAATTGTGACGAACAAATGTCTGTTTGAAAAAAATTTTTTTTTAGAATGGACCCGTAGTTTTGGCATTTCAAAGCAGCATGACCCCAAAAATGAAAAAAATGATTTCAGCCCCCGTTAAAATTGTGGGGAAATATGCCCTTTAGAAGGACATTTTGTTCCAAAGGACCATGTTTATAGCTGTACTCCAGCAACATGACCAAAAAATTATAAATATGATTCTCAGCCATATTAAAAATTGTGATGGAGGAAATGCACTTTGAAGCCCCAATTTGTTCCAAAGGACCCGATTATAGCTGATCTCACAGCAAAATGACCCAAAAAAATTTTAAATATGATTATCAGCCCCTATTAAAAAATTTTGATGGAGAATGCCCCTTAGAAGCCACATTTCTGTTCCAAAGGACCTTAAATTTGCTGTATTCAAGCAACATGCCCCAAAAAATTTAAAATTGATTTCAGCCTATTAAAAATTGTGATGGGGGAAATGCCATTAGAAACCCCATTTTGTTCCAAAGGACCATATTTTAGCTGTTCTCAAGAAAATGACCCCAAAAAATTTTTAAAAATGATTTCAGCCATATTAAAAAATTTTGATGGAGAAATGCCCCTTTGAAGCCAAATTTCTTTCCAAAGGGACCATAATTTTTGCTGTATCCCACAGCACCTGACCTCAAAAAAACCTTGCAAGCGACAAATTCTAAAAATTAAGTTTGTAAATGGATCGGGGGGTTGTCATTTAAAAATTTCTATTTTTTTACAGTTCTCACAGCAAAAACCCGCAAAAGAATGTTGGGAACCCAGAATAAAATTGCGTAAGAAATGATCATTTTAAAAAAAAAAAATTTTTAAGAGGACCATTTTTGTTTTAAAGGAATGTGAAAATAGCCGGCAATAATCGGGACTCGGAATTTGGGGGCCTAAAAAAACTCAGAGATCCCTGCCTGATTCTTTTTGATGAAAGTGAAAAGTTTCCCCCAAATTTTCGTGGAAAGCCGGATACTTTTTTTCTGTAATGACCCCTCAGCTGTGTGAAAGGGCCCCCTCAATATGAGGGCTGTTGGGTGGACAAAAATTCTATGGCGTGGCGAGCGAGCTGGGCCATTCGCCCTTTTGGATACCCAGAAGTCTTTTGGGTCAGGAACAATACAAAACATTGGTGTTGGCGCGGTAGTCGTGCCCTGATCTTAAGCGGTCCTGTGTGTTGACGTGTGCTGCCTTTTCATGGTTGGTGAGGGGGTAAAAAAGATTGCCCCCGGGTCACCTTGGCTTCGCCACCTTGCCTGTGCGCGCTCGGCTACTTGGACTCTATGCTGTCACGTCGCTGATGTTTTTCCCGTGACATTTGAGGAACGTTTAAGAACGAACAGTTCTCAGTTGATAATCAGCAAGGTCTCCATTTCCCGCTTTTACTTTTATTTGGTGGGGGGGGAAGGAAAGTGGGTTTTGTTTTGGATGGGGATCCAGGGGGGCCACCCCGTAACTGTTGTTTATTTTGGGGTGGCCTTAATGCGAGGATATGTTGCAGGAAATGGAGCATCCAAGAATCTTGGAGGTGGAGCCTTGATTTCCCAAGCCTTGGGGGGGGGGGCACTAGCAAAATGATCTTTCCCCAACTTTCCTCCGCCCCAATTGCGCCAACCTCTTTCCAAGGCAGGGACGTCGGTAAGTCGGTATCTGGATACCCCTCTCCTCCCCTTCCTCCGGCACAGCTTCAACACACCCCACTTTCCTCAGTTTATCCCCCGAGGCTGAGGGCCGCCTTGCCTAGCCCTGGACCCCCAACATGCCTAAGAAGACCGATAAAAAATTGAGGAAACTGTGGGGCCCTTTTGGTTTTGACGCTGGGCCGGGCCCGTTGTTTAGAGTGTCCAAAGATCGTTCCCGAACTAAGTCACCCCATTTCTAGCTGACAAAAAGGGATTGTCCCCACTGACCATTTTGGTGGGTTCTTCAAAACTGGAAGGTGGTGCGAGCTTTTTTCACTTGCCTCCCCTCTCGGGGGGGGGGCAAAGCTTTTCAGGCCATGTGTCACTTCGTACTGCGTAATGGCATTGCCTGCTCCCCCTCTCTAGAGCTGGGAGGGTGGGGGAAATTCCCGGTGTTGCCACCTAACAATGGACGGTTGCGGGAGGCCCGGTGACGCGAAGCAGCCAGGGAGGACGAAAAACGGGTGCGAACGGGGAAATGCGAATAGACTTCGGCTTCCCCGCGGCAGTCCAGCCCCGGGTTTTTCTTTAGAAATTTCTGGCGAAAGGTTATGACATGTGCCAGGCAGGGATGGCTCAGCCTACCGATCTTAAGGGCGCCCGCAGATTTCAGCCGTTATCGCACACCACCTTGTGGGACAAGGTTTTTCACCCCGCCCGCGGTCGGTCTCTTGCTGAGGCCTTCCCCAGCTCCTGACCGTGTGTGGCGGTCTCCAAGACAGTTAATTTCAAAACGGCCCCGGTGTTTCCCGGGCACGTGTGCCACCAGAGGACCTTGGGGGGGGGGAAAAAAACCCTGCACCATCCTGCGGTTTTGAAGAGCGTGCGCGAGCCTGGATCATCGTACTCCCAGAGAAAATCCCCCAGCTACCCCGTGAGTGTCACAGAGATTGGGCCTTGGGTCCTTCTAGTCCATGCGTCGGTGGTCAGATGGACTTTTCCGGACACGATGCAGGACAACGCGCTTTAATTTTAGATGAACGTGGTGGCCCGGGCAGGGGACGGGTTTTTGGCAAAAAATGCCTGGGTTTTGGTATTGTGGGAGGAAAGGGGTATGACGTGGGGGAACCCTCTGTGTCCACCCGAGGAAAGGCAACTTTCCAAAAGGCCAAAAGCCCGGCAATGCCGACATTCGCTTCTGGGTTTGGGATGGTTTGGGTTTTTAAATGTTTCTTCTGCTCCCCAAACCTGGAATAAGAAGGCGGCTGCTAGATGGCCGCTGTACAGTGGAGGCGTCAAAAAGGGGGAGGGAAGGGGTTGGGTGGGTCTCTGGTGGTGCTGGTGGTATCGGGCACGGTGGGGCTGAACGGGGTGATCCTGATCGACCTTGAAGAAATGGGGAGTGAGGAAGCTTGGTGATGGCGGAGGAGGAGGTGGCAGAGACGGGGTGTGACAGTGGTTGGAAAACCAGCGTCTGTTGGCCTTTTTTGGGCCAAGTGTTGCCTCCATTTCAATCATGCATTCGCTCTGAGGGTAGAATGTTGGTGGTGGTTAAACACCTAAAATTCTTGCCCCTTTTTATGCTTTTAAACGGCAAATGCGGCATTTTGACATCGCTGGGTGAAATCAGAGGCTTGCTCAAAGAAGGCCCAGGCTTGAGAGGTCCAGGACCTTTTTGACGGCGATAAGCGAGGAGCGGGGTTTCCGCTGACCGTGGCTGGCGGAATCATATTGTCAAGTCTGAAATACATATATATGAGTGTTGTATATTTTTATACTTTTATACATTTGTGCTTTTCAAATTCTAATTTTTCCCTTGCTACTGACCTGCTTAGCTATAAGAAACTATGCAATATAGATGGCGCAGTCATCCTGTGTAGCTCACCCTGTTGACGTCAAATTTTTTCTGGAAATGAGATGTTTTATCTTTAATATGATGACTTTCTGGAAACCTACTGAGATGATGCTTATATTGCTGTTAATTCAACCAATAAGAAGTGGACAGCAGAAGATGTCTGATTTTATGCAATAATAACCACGCCTTAACCATGCCCCTTCCTTTCCTGTGTATATATACTTGTGCACCTAAAAAACTCCAGGAAGTGCGATCGGACCAGTTATGAGAGCATGAGCTGGGTTTTGAACGGAACTTTGTATCTGTGTCATTCTTAGCACAGTGCACACATGCTATTTGAGATTGGGATAACTGACTGACCGGGTATTGTCGTTTTCACACCCAGGGGACAATATCAGCGGACTTCGGGCGACCGCCCTCTCCTTTTGAGGGGGGAAACCCGTACGGGACACTACCCCATCGTCTTCCCTTCCTCGTCCAGTGATGAAGCGCTCGCAAGCAAATTATGATGAAAAGACCACGTTGGATCTGCAATGTCGTCGACATCATCATCAACACAGGTGACTTCGTCGTCCTGATTATATACTCATCATGCAATGCACCTTTATTAATGAACACACAGGTTATACCTTCGCTGCAGGTCCCCACCTGCTATTCAATATGCCTCCAATATTAGAGCACATGGTATATATACAACGGTAGCTTCCGTAATAAAACATAAAACATTTTTTAATCAAATCTTACATAAAAATGTAAATGTCCAGTGTAAACAGATTCCACACTTCACTTTCTATATATTGTATTTTTCATTTATCACTACCTGGTGGGTTTATTGAAGTATCTCCTCTACTCTGCGTAATCGCATGGGAGATTCCGTCCGGAGTGGACTTGTTGCATCCAGCGTCTGTGCTGTGTGAGCCTTCCTCAACACCTCACCTCTCAAACAGCGCTACGTCTCGCGACGTAGCTTGACATGCTTGACAAAGAGGGTGTGTAGCTCTCGAAACGTTGCGAGACGTAGCGCTGTTTGAGAGGTGAGGTGTTGAGGAAGGCTCACACAGCACAGACGCTGGATGCAACAAATCCACTCCGGACGGAATCTCCCATTCGATTACGCAGAGTAAAGGAGATACTTCAATGAACCACCAGGTGAATGAAAAATGATAATACAATATATAGAAAGTGAAGTGTGGAATCTGTTTACACTGGACATTCAAATTTTTATGTAAGATTTGAATAAAAATGTATATGTTTTATTACGGAAGCATACCGTTGTATATATACCATTTGCACTAATGTTGGAGACTTCGTCGTCCTGACATTCTGCATCCAGGAGCTGCAGGCTACAAGCAAGAGGGACAGCAAGGCATTTTCCGACGCCCGGGATTTTTTTCCGATTGACCGGCTTCTTCTCCTCTCTGATGGCATCAGTAATGGGCGTCGGAGCAGAGAAAATCATCCTCTTTGGCCTCTTGACTTTTAACATGCCTTCTGACCCCAAAACCCCATTTTGTCATCAAAGAGGTCTTCAGGAAAATGGATTATCCACAGGGTGGGTACACGAGTTGACATTTGGGCTGCCTTCGCTTCATGTTGGACGGATTCTGATGTTGCTGATGACGAAAATTTGTGGCCATGACCCGGGAGGACGAGGAGGTAAGACTGCGGAGCAGGTTGCATTAACCCCTGAAGAACAGATTAGCGACGTGTTCGTTACTGAATTCACCTAAAG
>JAODAL010041083.1:0-36247 GCA_025379985.1 Phyllomedusa bahiana
TTAAGGGTATGGCGAAATCTATTATCGACTATCAATACTGTGATTAAATTGCGATATCGACATGACCCGATGACGATAGTCAACGAAATCGCTATCATGGGGTAATTGGATCATCGTGTGGTGGTATTATTCAGCTAATAGTTTGTGGTGATATGCTCTAACCCTAACCTTAGCCCTAGCCCAAAATTTGGGTTAGGGCTTTGTCCTATTTTATAAGGCTTGACATACCTTGGCTGGATGCTCCTATGTCACTTTGGGTCTTATGTCATACATAGGCAATGTATAACAGAAGAGCCTTATTTGAACCTGATCTTCAATAGCTTACTATTACAAAAAATATTTAAAGTTCAAAATACCCCCTTTTTCCCATTCTACAAATACCGTATTACCATTAAAGGCCTTTTTCAGCAAAAAAAAATTTCTAAAAAAATCCGACCTCAGTTATCCCGAGTCACTTCCACTCTTTGGCTGCGTGGCCTGCCCGGCAGGGAATTTGCTCCAGTGCCCTCCTCAGAAGGTATAATGAATGCCAGTACAGCCGACAGCGTTTACACTTCAGTGGCCCAGGCACTGTCAGCGATTCTTCACTTGTATGGACTCCTTGGGGGCGCTACGGGTGAAGAAATATCACTGGGGAGCAGAGAGCAACCTCCCTGCTCCGCAGTGGACCCAGCCCCTCAAATCGCGGCTTCTAAAATTCCGGCAAGGGCAGCGTGCATGTCATCTCGGCCTGTGCCTGATGACCTCACGCGCTCTGTCCCGCAAAAGACGGAGCCCGGGGAGGCGGAGCGGCGAGGGAGGAGGTAAGTCCCCTTATTGTATTTTTTTTTTTTAAAATAACCTTGCCTATGCCTGCCCCCCTTTTTCCCCCGGAAATAAAAGTGTTTTACATTAATTTTTGTTCCTTAAAAAAGCTAAGCTTATTTTTAAGGGGGTGTCTTATTTTTCCCCTGAACAAGAATTCACATTTAATTTTTTGAAAAAAAAATCAACAATACTAAGATACTGTAGTGATTTCATCAAAACTCAGCATAAGCAGCCAAACTCTGAATTGCAAAAAAAAAAAATGTACTACTCTTATTTTTGGGGGAAAAAGGGTATAGTACCTAGGGGTTAACCCTGCCATAACCCACTATGGGGACATAACCCTGCCTATAGCTACCTATGCGGACATAACCCTGCCTGTAGCTACCTATGGGGACATAACCCTGCCTATAGCCTGCTTATAACTATCTATGGGGACATAACCCTGCCTATAGCCTGCTTATAACTATCTATGGGGACATAACTAGAGATGGGCGAATTGATTCTAATGAAGTGCAATTCGTTTAGAATTTCAGGAATACTTCGGTTCTGAACGAAGTCGAAGTTTGGGATACTTCTGGTGAACGAAGTGTGCTTTTGATTGATAAAATGGCTGCAAGCACATGGCGCTACATGGGGCAAAGCACTCTGGGAGGAAGAAGGGCATAGCCTGCATGATATGTGCAAAGATGAAGCCAATCAGAGACCGGCGGGATTCTGTGACGTCACCGCACTATATAAGTCCGGGCGCGACGCTGGCAGCTCATACTCCTCTCACTGTACTGATCAGGGAAGGTGCTGCCGCGGTTGCTTGTAATTGCTCTTACTGAAGAACTGATTTTTACACATCGATTTTTGGGGGGTGTCTCAACTTGTCTCAGAGACTGCTTCTCTTACGTTCTAATTCTGATTTTGTGGGGTATTGGAACTGAAGTCCAGTGTGCGTCCACTACAGCTGCATATACATTTTAATGCTATCTGCTCACAGCACATTGAATATCCAAGGGTGATCTAAGCCTGTTCCTGTTGTATTCATTTAAAGAAACAGCGTTTTTACAATACAAATACCACTTCATTTTTGGCTGCTCAATTCTTTTGTGCAATTTCCATCCAGGGGTTAATTAAGCGTTGTTCTGCTGTTGTGGTCACTAAAAGAAACGTTCTTTTTCACCGCCAAAAAAAAGACATTTTTTACCTGTAGCATAATTCATATCCGAAGGTTAATTAAGCCTGTTTGTGCTTTTATATTCAGTAAAATACACAGTGTTTTTAAACGGCACATAGAAGTCAATTTTTTCTGCCCATTTGTGGAGCGCAATTTATATCCAAGGGTTACCCAAGCTTGTTACTGGGTTTATTTGGAGTCAAATACAGGGTGTGTATTTATCATATACAGATATCTTCATCAAACAGAGTCTGTACATTTTAGAAGAAACAGTATGTCAGACAGAGAGGTGGCAGGCTCTTCACCTGCGAGTGGCAGTGGCACAGGCCCATTCGCAGCACAGCAAGGGGACGTCGCAGCAGGGGTCACTCGGGGTCAACTGCCGCTGTCATTTAGCGGCCGTGTGCTGACCAGCAACCCAATGGTTCTTGATTGGTTGACTAGGTCATCCACTTCCTCCCAGATGACATCTGACAACCCCAGCCAAGAGTCAGTGGGAACGTCAGACACAACCCTTAGTTGGCATGGCCCAGGAGCGGGTCAGCGGCCCTCACCTGTCCTCAACCCGCCTCTGTCCCATCCGGTTCCCTCAGCCAGAGATCTACTATGTGGTCTGGGCTCAGCACCACTATATAGCGAGGATGAACAATTTGAGGAGGGCAGTCAGCAGCTACTTGGCAGCGAAGAAATGGGGCCAATATCCCCTGCTTCTTGCAGTAGGCGGCAAAGTATAGATGTTGAGAGTGGCATGGGAGGTCATGTTGTGAGGGGTCAGCCTCTGCATACCAAGACTGGTGATGAGGACAGCAGTGACGATGAAACACAAATCGATGATGATGTAGCCGACCGCACTTGGGAGCTGGGTGAAGCAAGGGCTTCATCATCGTCAGGAGAAGAGGGCGTCAGCTTGCGCGTCAGGCAGCGGCGCAGCCAGCAAGTGGGTTGTGTGGCCGTGAGTCAGCAGGGGAGCAGCAGTGTGAGGTCGGGAGCCAAGCGGCCACGGGGTAGAAAACCCGCTTCGCAGGTCCAAGAAAGTAGCGGCACAGGGGCTCAGTGAGGCAGCGGCGGCAGTAGTCACTCAGTGCGGAGCGTTGGCGGTAAAATCAGATACTCGGTGGTGTGGCAGTTCTTTGCTAAGACACCGGAGGAGCCGAATATGGGTATATGTAGAATCTGTAGGCAGAAAGTGAAGCGTGGCCAGGGAGCTAACATTGGCACCACGGCCCTGCGTCAACACATGCAGCGTCACCATCCGGTGGCCTGGGAGAAACGTGGCTCAGATGTGGTGGTCCATCCTGCCACCGCAGCAACAGCAGCAGCATGCCATTGCAGCCAGTCAAGGCTCCACCACCTCTGCAGAAGGGAGCTGTTTCTCTTTGCCATCATCTCCCGGTCCAGATGCTCCTGCTCCTCGCTACTCATGGCGCCAGCAGTCGTTCAGCGAGGCGATTGCAAAGAGACAACAGAATGAGTCCAACTATCCTAAGGTGCAGAAGCTGACCGTGCTCCTGTCCAAGTTGTTGGTACTGCAGTCCCTCCCTTTCCAAATGGTGGCCTCTGCACCGTTCAGAGAACTAATGGCTTTTGCCGAGCCGAGATGGAAAGTTACAAGCCGTAATTTCTTTTCCAAAAAGGCAGTACCAGCACTTAAAAAAAAAGGAAGAACAGAAGGTGGGCCAGTCCTTGAGCTTATCGGTTTGTTCCAAGGTTCATGGCAGCACGGACGTCTGGAGCTGTAACTATGGTCAGGGCCAGTACATGTCCTTTATGGCCCACTGGGTGAATGTGCTTCCTGCCCAGCCACACCAACAACTTGGACAGGAGACGGCGCTTTCTCCTCCACGTTGTCAAACTGCTGCTCCTGCGCCAATGTCCGCCTCCTCCTCCACCACCACCATCATCTCAGCTTCCACAAGTACTGCTCCATCATACCACATGTGTAGGGCACAGCGGTGTCACGTAGTTCTACACCTGGCTTGCCTCGGCGAATGAAGTCACACAGGGGAGGAACTGCTCCGCGTCATGCAGCAAGAAATCAATGTGTGGCTTTCTCCGCGCCAACTGCAAATTGAAATCATGGTGACGGACAATGGGAGGAACATGGTGTCCGCGCTGCACCGAGGAGGGATGGTCCTGCATGGCACATGTGTTCAATCTGGTTGTGAAAAGGTTCCTGAAGTCTTCCACCGATCTACAGAAGATGCTGAAAATGGCCAGGAAACTGTGCATGCACTTCATCCATTACTACAAAGCCAGGAACACCCTCCTCAAATTGCAGCGGCAGAACGGCCTCCCCCAACACACTCTGATATGCGATGTTTCCACCCGTTGGAATTCAAGCCTGCACATGTTGGACCGACTGTATGAACAGAGAAAGGCCATTAACGATTTTTTGATGATCCAGGTGGACAGGAGTACTCCCCTGTGTAACTTTGATGTCAGCCAGTGGCAGCTCATGCGTGACACCTGCCGTTTGTTGAGGCCATTCGAGGAGGCGACGTTATATGTCAATTGCCAGCACTACGGGATGAATAACATCATTCCACTGCTTCATGTCCTGGAACAGATGCTGAAAAATCTGTCTGGGCAGGGGACTGGAGACGTGGCGACAACAAACCGCACCCACATGATCCGTGGGGACTGAAAGGGAGAGGAGGAGAGGAGACATTGGAGCAGAAGCATTGTCTGGTGAAATGAGTGGATTTTCTACCCAGGTGACAAGAGAGGAGGAGCAGAAGCAGCTGAGGAGGTAGATGGAGATGAGGAAGACGAGGCAGATGACCCGCAAGCACCGTGGCAGTATACAGTGGAGATGGAGGCAGGGAGTCCCTCGGAGTCACTTGTGCAGATGGCCCACAGTATGCTGATTTGCCTGGCTATTGACAGCTGAATGTGCGGCATCGTCCTTCCTCTGACAGGTCTGAGCGGGGGGGTGCTTCAGCGCTCACGTACTACTGCCGCGGCTGCTGGGGGAAGGTGGGGGGTAGGAACAGTACCAGCTCCATCAGCAGCAACCTAAGTCTGGAGTCACTGATGAGCAGCTTCCTTCACCCGCCTAGTGAGGAGGGCAGTCGCCAGCAGCAGCAGCAGCAGGATCTGGAGCAGACCCTAACCAACAGGTGGTGGCCTACTTGGACAGCACTCTGCCACCCCAGTTAGAAGATCCGCTGGACTACTGGGCAGCCAAACTGGATGTGTGGCCGCAACTTGCCGAGTTTGCAGTGGAGAAGCTGTCCTGCCCGGCCAGTAGTGTGGCATCAGAGCGGGTGTTCAGTTACCCCAAGGAGAACCCGCTTGTCCACGGGAAATGTGGAATGACTGACCTTTGTCAAGATGAATCAGGCGTGGATCGGCCAGGATTTCCACACACCAATGCCTTAGGTGTCAGATTACATCAGCCATGACGCCTCACCCAAACATTGAGAAATGAGTCTGGGTTCAAATTACCTGCCTCAGCCACTATTCTGATGCCGCCACCCGCCTGATGCCACACATCTGCTGTCAGTTTCTCCATCTGCCACCAACCATCTTTAACAGGGACTGGTATTGCCACCCACCTCCACACCGTGTCATTGTGCCACTCTGTGGCCTACTCTTGTTTTTGCCACCTCCAGAATGTCATTGTGCCACTCTCTGACCTCATGCTGCTGTGGCTGCCGCCGTAACCTACACACTGTGTCATTGTGCCACTCTGTGGCCTACTCTGTTTTTGCCACCTCCAGAATGTCATTGTGCCACTGTCTGACCTCATGCTGTTGCTGCCATCACCTCCACTCTCTGTCATTGTGCCACTCTGTGGCCTACTACTGTTTTTGCCACCTCAAGAATGTTATTGTGCCACTGTCTGACATCATGCTGCTGTGGATGCTGCCGTGACTTACACACTGTGTCATTGTGCCACTCTGTGGCCTAATCCTGTTTTTGCCACCTCCAGAATTTTCATGTGAACCTGCCAAACATGAATGCTCCTGGGAAGTCTTCATTTTCCTGTTGCTGCCATCACCTCCAAATCTCTGTCATTGTGCCATTCTGTGGCCTACTACACTTTTGCCACCTCCAGAATGTTATTGTGCCACTGTCTGACCTCATGCTGCTGCTGTGGCTGCTGCCGTGACCTACACTCTGTGTCATTGTGCCACTCTGTGGCCTACTCCTGTTTTTGCCACCTCCAGAATGTCATTGTGCCACTGTCTGACCTCATGCTGCTGCTGTGGCTGCTGCCGTAACCTACACACTGTGTCATTGTGCCACTCTGTGGCCTACTCCTGTTTTTGCCACCTCCAGAATGTCATTGTGCCACTGTCTGACCTCATGCTGCTGCTGTGGTTTCTGCCGTAACCTCCACACTGTGTCATTGTGCCACTCTGTGGCCTACTCCTGTTTTTGCCACCTCCAGAATGTCATTGTGCCACTCTCTGACCTCATGCACCCTCCACACTGTGTCATTGTGTCACTCTGTGGCCTACTCCTGTTTTTTCCACCTCCAGAATGTCATTGTGCCACACTCTGACCTCATGCTGCTGCTGTGGAGCTGCCGTGACCTCCACACTCTGTCATTGTGTCACTGTCTGACCTCATGCTGCTGCTGTGGCTGCTGCCGTAACCTACACACTGTGTCATTGTGCCACTCTGTGGCCTACTCCTGTTTTTGCCACCTCCAGAATGTCATTGTGCCACTGTCTGACCTCATGCTGTGTCATTGTGCCACTCTGTGGCCTACTCCTGTTTTTGCCACCTCCAGAATGTCATTGTGCCACTGTCTGACCTCATGCTGCTGCTGTGGCTGCTGCCGTAACCTCCACACTGTGTCATTGTGCCACTCTGTTGCCTACTCCTGTTTTTGCCACCTCCAGAATGTCATTGTGCCACTGTCTGACCTCATGCTGCTGTGGCTGCCGCCGTCACCTCCACACTCTGTCACTGATGTTGCCACCTGAGCCCTCAGCTGTTTTTTTTCCAGCTGTCGCTGCCATGACTTTATCAGGCTACATTCCCCCTTCAGTTTTTTGTGCAGTTTTGCCCTCTTAAGTGCCCAGGGAATTTTATAGTGAAGCGATTCTAAGAGCGGCGGCAGTCATCTGCGTGTCATACTAAAACACAACATTTTATGGAGACCAAACCAAGCTCCCTCTGCATATTTAAGCATGGCACAACGTTCTACAGCACCCTGCAGGCTCTGTGCAGCCTGGAAATAGCTGTTTTTTAATGCGATTCTTCCCGAAGTAATTCGGACCGAAAAACGGATTTTGTCGGAAAATTCGTCAAAGTCACCGAATCGAATTTTTGAGAAATTCGCCCATCTCTAGACATAACCCTGCCTATAACTACGTATGGGGACATGACCTTGCCTACAGCTATATATGGGGACATAACCCTTCCTATAGCTATCTATGGGGACATAATCCTGCCTATAACTATCCACGGGGACATAACCCTGCCTATAGTTACCTATGGGGACATAACCCTGCCTATAACTATCTATGAGGACATAACCCTGCCTATAGCTACTATGGGAACATAACCCTGCCTATAGCTACCTATGGGGACATAACCCTGCCTATAACTATCTATGGGGAAGTAACCCTGCCTATAGCTATCTATGGGGACATAATCCTGCCTATAGCTATCTATGGGGACATAACCCTGCCAATAACAACTTATGGGGACATAATCCTGCCTATAACCTGCCTATGGGGACATATACCTGCCTATGGGAATGTATACCTGCCTATGGGGACATATACCTGCTTATAACCTGCCTATGGGGACATATACCTTCCTATACCAGCCTATGGAGGACATTAAACTGCCTATGTAATTTTATTGGTTTCTATTTTTATTTTTTAAATTTACCAGTAGCTGCTGCATTTTCCACCCTAGGCTTATACTCGAGTCAATAAGCTTTCCCGTTTTTTTGTGGCAAAAGTAGGTGCCTCGGCCTACATTCGGGTCGGCTTATACTTAAGTATATACGGTAATAAAAGTTACACATAACTGGTAATCATAAAAGATTGGTTTATTAAAATATATCTTTATCCCTTCTCTTACGCACTAGACAAAAAAAATCACATTGCCAGCATTTTTTTGGTCATTTTGTGGCCAAAAAATTTGGAATGTTAAGTAGTCAAAAAGTCACATGTATCCCAAAATGGTACCAATAAAAACTACACTCCAGCTGTAGATGTAGATCTTGGGTATCTTGCAATTTGAAACCATTACCTGGTCTGCCTGTGGGATGAATTTGCTGGGATGTCCACTCCTTGAAAGATTGTCAACTGTCTTGAATGATTTCCACTTGTGAATAATCTTAGTCACTGTAGAGTGATAAGCTTCAAATCGTTTGGAAATGGCCATATAATCCTTAACATATTAATGAGCAACAACAATTGCTTCTCTTAGATCATTTCTGATGTCTTTTCTCATTGTTGGCCTAGCTGGAATCTTACATGTGAGGTTGTAAGTAACACATTTTAAGACCTATGGATCAGATTTTTTTTTATGCCTTTAAGCATAAAACTATAGAATTCTAAGAGGGTGTACTTTCTTTTTCCCATGATTCTATATGCCCTGCATCATGTATTTGCAGGACAGGGGAAAACTTACCAGACTTTTTTATTTTGGACTATATATTTACTTATGACTGTGTTGGACCTTGCTCATAGTAGTGAACCTGGTGCTAAGTAAACATGTTAATGAAGTTCCCCATTAAGCTGCCCATGGCACCCTAAACCCTCGTATCAGACCCCAGATTGGAGTTAAAAGCAAAAAAAAAACCCAGATACTTAGCTTTGTGTTCTCTCAAACCATTTCTCCTCTCTGCCCTGCAGTGTATGAATGTCTTGCCATTGAATACAAGGTCTTGAAGGTGCCAGTGTAATGTCAGTGAGTAGGTGTCAGAAAATGTTGGAAAAATAGCTTGTAGGTCTGGAAAATCAGAGGTGCTCCTGTTGGGCTCTCAAGCTGCCCCTGTTGAGCTCTCATGGTGACCCTAGTTGGCTCTCATTGTGTACCTTGTGGACTCTTACTGTGCCTCTGGTTGGCTCTCACAGTGCTCATGGTTGACTCTTATGGTGCTCGTGCTAGGCTCTCACTGTACCCATGGTTGGCTCTTATGGTGCCCTTGGTGGTCTCTTACAGTGCCCCTGGTTGCTCTCACAGTGCTTTTGGTTGGCTCTTATGGTGACTTTGTGGGCTCTCTTGCTGCCCCAATACATATTCAAGAGCATCCATTTAGATGACATTTAGGATCACAATAATCTTTGCTGCAAAAAATACCCATACAGTCCCCGTTACAGAGTTTGTAATCAGCTGTCCCAGCTCACATCTACCTTGTTATATAGCAGTGTAAGTGCGGGGCATGTAGCACTGCAGAACCAGGCCATTCAGTGATTTTTGAGTTCTTCTTCATGGTCCAGAATTCAAGATTTTTTTCCAAGTAGGTTTCTCGCCCATGCCAATACAAGGCCATTCTCCTTCACTGCTGTGTGGGTGTAGAGATGTGACAGCCATTTAGCCTTCTAGGCTGATAACAATTGTGATGCCATTTGCATTTCAGGTGGATATTGATTTTTTCCAATCAATATCTGGATAATTTGGAACCTGTTCTGTATGTTGTCAATCAGAGTTGTTAGCTGGAAGGGTCTTGATGCAAAAGCTGTACCGTGTTTAGTACTGACATACTCCTTTAGGGGTGGAAATAGCATTAGATCTACCCCAGGACTCAGGTAGAGTTGTGCCATGGTTGTGGTTGTGGCTATGGTAGTATCATGGCTGTCAGTGACTGAGACTAAGGTGGATGTAACTGGAGTTAGTAAATGGTGTCATTTATATGGTGGGATCATGTGCTTAAAATAGACAGGGGAACATTTGCTGCTAAAAGTTTTTTACTTTTGGCTTATATATTTGGTTCAGTCATTGCATTGGGTATTGGAAATTTCAACTTAAAAGAGGGGCTTTCTCTACAACTACAGAGAACAAGGTACTGTCAGGGGACCCTGGGACGAAGGAGTCAGCCAGTGGTGTAACTTCAAGTTCTCGGGCCCTAAGGCAAAAAGTGAAATGGACCCCCCAGCTATCATGTGCCATTTACAATACTGGTGTCTTATGTTGCAGAAGGTCTTTTTGGCCCCCTCAGGCTGCAGGGTCCGATAGCAGCTGCTACCGCTAAACCCCCTGTAAGTACGCCCCTGGAGGCAGCCAGTTAGTGGTTAGAGAGTTGCTTAAAGGGCTGTTCCCATTTTGGACTTTAATGGCACATAGATAGAAATGGGGGTTCTGAGTACAGTGCTGGACTCCCATGGACAGAATGAAGAGCTGTACACAAGTGCAATTGACTCATCGTTTTGTACAGGGAATTTTGAGGGATTTTGCTGATTAGACAGCCACCAGTTATTTGCATTCCATGTTAAAGGGTTTGTCTCACTATGCTGTTTCACAGAGCCAAAGGTGGCTTTAGATTCATGCTTCGTGTCTCTTCCCTTCAGGCTGTGGGTGGTACTATAGCAGTGATATCAGCTCCATATTCCAAGCTCTTCAAATTGCACTGACATAAGAGCAGGAGATGTTATCTATAGTGCAGAGAGCTTCAGAGCTCAAAGTAAGCAAGTAATTCATCTCCTTTGTTTGCTAAAGATAACACACTATGTTCTCAAGCTGCCTGTGTACTGACTTGTGGTGATATCATTCGCTGTTATCAGATAAGACAAAGAGCAGAGAGAGAAGAGGAGAACAGGATGGGAACAAGAGAAACCTTTGTGCACTCAGAGCAGATAAAATCTCTTATTTCTTAACCAGGGAAAAATCAAAAGAGATGTATTTAGAACAAGTCTTAGTTTAACACTTTCTACATGTTGAAAGTTAATCTTTGTAGTGAGACAACCCCTTTAACTTATGTCCTAGACCATACCAGTAGACTGGAATGAGCATCACATAGAGAAAACAATGCAATCCCCATGGCTATGCGGCAATTGCTGGAAGGGCAACTGAGAGACGTAAAATAGAGATGTATATCCTCCTGTGTGAAATGAACTGTCTACTGTGCATGTGAATTTTCCTGCCATGGCCTGTAGCTGCTATCTCTGTGGTTCTTCTCTGCTGGGTGCACTTTTGACCACAGCCCAAAACCGGTAGGCCCATACCACCACCACACCACAATTGCATATTTTTTTGCTCCCGGGACTTAAAGCTTCCTTACAGGTGGTAGGGGCATGGGTTTGGGCGTCAGGCTGTACAACCACCAGTGAGTTGCTGAGAAGAGCGGCTGGAGCTCAGAATCTGAGATGGTGCCCACTCCCGTTGCAAGCCCCCTTTCTTTTGTAAGCATACTGCATCTTTTGGAAACATGGACATTTGGGGTGGGCAACCTCTCACAGAACATTTAAAAGTGTAGTGGGCCGATTTGGCCCCCTACCTTTGTTTTCATTTGTCTTTAAAAAACCCATATAAAAAATCATTCAAATTTTGCTTCACCCATATCCCTGTGATCATCACAATGAAGGGGCATGGTGTTGGTATTGGTCACATAGACACAGCCTGGTGTGGCTGTGCCTGGTACTGCAGCTTGGTCCCATTCACAGTTGTATGTACCAACACATTACAGCATCTTGTTCAAAAAAGAAGTGCGGAATTACGTCATCTTAGGACCAATGCATAGAGGAGTCGGAACTATGCTTAGGCGCTTGGTGATGTCAGTGATGGCAATGGATGCACAGGGAATTTTGGTTTTCTTGAGACCTGGCTCCGAACATGTACAGCTGATTTGTATTTGCGCCCCCCTAGGAAATGATGGGGGCGTTATTAGCAAGTGTGGGAAAAAAGGGGTCGGGTAAGGGGGCTGGTTCACCCATTTTCTTTATCTCTAGGGGCCCATAGATTGTTTTGGTCGCCGTTGGGGGAAAAATTTTTTAACGTATATGTATCTTACTTTTTTTTTTTTTGCGCACAATTTTTGGGGAAAAAATTTTTTCCCCCCTGGAACCTATTTCAAAGGGGGGGGAAAAACGTTGGGGTTTTTTTTTTTGGGCCCTGCACTTTAAAGTTGTGTCCCCTATCAGTACTAGTTTTTGAGCCAGGGACAGCCCAGAAAAGGGTTTGGGCCCCCCTTTTTGGGGCGGGGGCCCCCCCTTTGGAAGGGTTTAAAAAGGGGGCCGTTTTGGTTATTGTTATTTTCTATTTTTATACATTGTTGTCGGATACTATGTCTTTCACCCTTCCCTAAATTATATCGAATCCGGCCGTGAAAGGGTTTTTTTTTTTTCTTGTTTTGTTTATTTTTTTAAAGGGGAAATTTTTTTTTTTTTTTTTTTATTTAAAAATTTTCAAAAAAAAATTTTTTATATAAATATTTTTTTTAAATTTTTTAAAAATAAACGGGGCCCCACTAAAGAGGTAAATGTTTGTGGAAGCATTTTATTCTGTTTTTTAAAATCAACTTATATTGGTTTAAAACATATCTAATAAAAATAAAGTTTTGCTGATGTGTGGTGAATAGATTTAAAACCTTTTTTGTTTTCTCCCTTGTTGGAGGGAAACCTCTTTTTTGTTTTTTTTCCCAAAAAAGAAGGACCACAGTACTTGCCATTAAAGGGGGGTTTTGCCCGATGTAAGTGACGGGATCCTCCAAAAAGGGTATTTAATCACTTTTCTAAATATATGTGATTACAAAAAAATGAAGCCTATGAGAGTTACAGCTTTATTTGCATGCCCTTAGTTACTTAAAAGTTTACATTAGACACGACCAGGAACTGATAGGAGCTGATCGGGCCTCGCTTGCGTGTTTGCACTTCTTATCTGATGACAGGGAACATGAAGGAGCTTGCAAGGGGCTGGGGAGAAATGTGCAGTGTATGAGGCTTTCTGCTGTATAGAGAATCCACTAGTTGTAATGTAATTATCTTAGTAAACATTGCAGACACTCCCTTGCTTACTCGCTCTGCTCGGGCCCCCTCTCTCTCCCTCCTGCGATTTGTTTATCTTCTGTCCTGAGCAGATAACAGGTAAGGAAGTCACTTTGTGGCAAAACCCCTTTAAGACATTAAAATAAATATCTCGAAAACCCTTTAATTTACAAACATACCAATTTCGTGTAGAGACGGTCATCAGTACTGGACACATACAGGTACAGATGGCCAAGGGTGGTGTACAGCGCTACAGACTATGTTGGTGCTAATGAAATGCATTCATGATTCATTGTTCATAAGATATCTGTTCCACACATATTTTATTAATACACCTTGTAAAAAAACACACAAACCTCCAGATGCAGCCGATAATTACATTTATTCCCCCGTCTAGATAGAGAACACATGTCAGAAGGAACATACGTTTTGTTTAGGATTCCTGTGTATTGTTTGGCTCCTCATGAGGCTTCCAAAACAATGTACCTCCAGAAAGGCCTTCATTCAATAACTCAAGGGTGTGTGAAATCGCTGGAACTGACAATTATAGCGAATCCTTGGGGAGGCTCCGAAAACACTACTGGGCATATTGCATGTTTCCATTCCCTGCCATTCAAAATAAAAAGGTGGATGTGTTCCTGAAGCATGGAAAATAATCATGAAATTCCCTATTTAACATGTATTATGGAGGAGATGAAAACAGGACGCATTCATAAAACGTATCAATTAGAACAAGAGATGAATCGTGTGATGTTTATACATGCAAGGTGGGGGCAATGTCAAAATAATGGGAAGCCATCACCGGCTCATCTCATAGACGCTCTACCACTAAACTTTAACTGAACTAATGGCTACCACTGTATTCAATAAATTGTTCTCCAAAGGGCAAGTCATGGACCAGATAAAACTAGTGGTACCCCTCCTTTTAATTCTATTGACATCCCCCATTGAAATCCACATGGAATCCATTGCCCATTGGTAATCTATGCCATAGTTGCCACTTATGTGGTGAGGAATCACACTGTATTTGCTTCAGGTACCATAGGTACCATTAAAAGTGGGGCCAATCTACAACCAAAATCTCAGCCAAAACGGCAGCATACAAGCTGGAAATCTGCAGCAGAGGTATGAGAGAGTGCCAATTTCTGATGTATATGAACATAGGGCAACATATATGAATGGGACTGCACATATTTGTGGCATTATTGAGCCAAACAAACTGTTGTAGCCCTGTTCTGTAGTACTACGAACAGTCGTATGCCAAAATTTGTCGCAGTCTGCGCCAGACTTGTACAATTGGGGGCATGTCGCGCCAGATTTGTACAATGTGGCTAAATTGCACCAAAGATGTGCCAAAGTTCGGCATGAAACGGTCGTACAAGTCCATATCAGTATCAAAGTGGCCTGGCTGAGACTACTTTTGGCGTAGAACAAGATACATTTATAAAGTGCAGTTAAACACTTTCATACATACTGTAGGATTGTACACTATTAAAAACAGAGGTAGAACTGTCGGCACCACATTCATACATGTCCCCTACAGTGTAATGGTCTGAAGATCAGCAATCATTTTCCTTGTTACTTCTTTCTTCTTCTCTGTGTATTTGTTTGCAGTGGTCACACAGCAACTGCTCTTGTTCTCTGCATATCAGCCGACCATGCTGCACAGCCCTAGTTCTTTGACTGGGATTGACTAATTGCTGGTCTTTATATAGTTCCTGGCTTGGCACCAAAAGGGGTTGTTGATAGATGAGCTTTGTTGATTTGTGTCTTTGTCTTGTCTTATGCCCAGTTTCGAGTTATCTTTAACTTGTCTTGTCTTTTAGGTTAAGTTCTAGGGCCATATGTATGAAAACTGTCTAGGTCAAAAAGTTACCTTGTTGCCCATAGCAACCAATCAGAGCGCCCCTTTCATCTTTCCAGAGCACCGTATGAAATGAAATGGGCGCTGTGATTGGTTGTTATGGGCAACAAAGTGAATTTTAGACTAGACAGTTTTCAGACCTGTGGCCCTACTAGTGTTAGTGCTTACTCTGAGAGATTTTTCTGTCTTGAGACTTTGTCTAGTAATCTGCCATGTGTTGGCATTCAGTTTTAGAGTTTTAGCTTATTCTTTCAGAGTTTCTTGTACTCCTTAATAATCACAGTTTTTGTGTTTGTATCATTTCCTGCTGTGCTCTGCCTAAGCAATCTCTGGGTCTGAGAGACTCTTGTTGTGTCAGGGTCAGTTGTAGCTGAGGGATTTCTTTAGGGTTAGTTTCAGAGACAAAAATGGATCAGAGGGATTTTAATGTCATGATCAAATGTCAGGAACAGGTTAGGGGAAGATTCAGGGAAAGTTAGCTTGAAGAGTCTGTTATCTTTTTAATTAACCCATTTCGACTGAGCTCAATTGTGGTATCATCACCAACTGTTTTCCATCCATCTTCTGCTTTTAAATAGTAAAGTCTCTTCCCACAAAAAAGTGGGGTCAGCACGACTCTGCACTGCGACACCAGGATTTCATTTGGCTCTGGTCCTTTCTTAAACAGAAGGGACCAGTATTAAAACACATGTTTAAAGAAGTCTTCAATTTAAAAAAAAAAAAAAAAAAAAAAAAAGCATCCAACAAGTAAAGTATCCAAAGTACAGTTGAAAACACTCTAATAATGTGTTTTGGACCTTATTAGGTGCTTACCCATAGAAAGTAAAATCTGCAAGGTTAGTGGAGTGTTTTAAAGAGATTTATTTTTATACATTATCCAAAAGCATTTTGGATGGGCATCAGATATTCAAGCATTAAAGGGGTTATCTCACCATGCAGTTTCACAGAGCCACAGTCAGCTTCAGACTCGTACTTCCTGGTCAGGCTGTGGGCGTGTCTATAGCAGTGTTTGACATATCAGCTCTGCTATTTCTAGCTGATCCTGTTACAGTCAGAAGGGTCCTAAAGCTTTATAATTTCCAGATTGCTACCATTGCTGCTATGTTAGATGTAGAGAGCTTCATTGGGTACTTCTCTTGTATGTACATTAAGGGCCACATGTATGAAAACTGACTAGGTCTAAAATTCACTTTCTTTCCCATAGCAACCAATCAGAGCGCCCCTTTCATTTCATATAGTGCTCTGGAAAAATGAGAGGGGCGCTCTGGATGCTATGGGCAACAAAGAGTTTTAGACCTAGACAGTTTTCATACATGTGGCCCTAAGTTTGCTAATGCCACATGAGAACCTGCTAATGCTGCCTCCAGGACCACCGCTGGGTTGTTCAGAGCAACCCTAATCCACCACCCCATGTATGAGAGCTGCATCGCAAAATAGTAAATGAAAAGTCTGAGAGCACCAATACACTATCTCCATTCTCCATACAAAGTCTTCAAAGTGGCTCTACTCAACCGAGGAACCCAACCACCTCAAAGGAAAGAAGACGTCAGTCTCTCAAGCACTTGAAAATTAACTCAGGGCCACTCTATACAAATACAGTATATGCACTTGGGTGAACTGGTCTCCTTGGCAGACTTTGAAATATGACTTAGAAAGGTCTTAAGTAATTTTGGCCAATTGTACCAGGATGGGAATTTTCAGGATTTCTCAGATTTGGTAGATTCTTTTGGCTTGTCAAGGTTGGCCCTTTTTACTATTTCCACATGCGTGTTTTAAGCAATTCGGGGGTGGCATCATCCAATTGGAATGTGGAAAACTAGAGCAAATGGTTTGGAGAAAAATCTGTTTACACTTTATATAAATGTGTTATGGTGTGTAAGCCCACTCCATTGAAAAAAAAAAAACAAAAAACTTTTGGGTGCTGGGATATTCCAGCCTGGAATCTCATCTTATGGAGGAGTTGGCTTCTTAGTGGAGAACTAAGTAAGAGACCAATTAATACAAACAGAGGGTAACATGGATGAACATGAGTGCGCCAGTATTCTAGTACTCTGGTGTACTTTGCGCCAAAAAGCTGTCATAGCCCTGTTCTGTAGATGTATGAACAGTCGCACTCCAAACTCTGGTGCAGTCGGCGCTGGCCCTGACACTTGTGCCAAAGATGTGGAGGCTTTGTGGGTGCGTGTCACACCACATTCATAGGATTAGACATATTTATGAATGTGAGATGCCAAAAGTAGGCGCATAACTGTCAGAACAGCCAGACCAAATTATAAGTGGTTTGCCTGAGGCCAAAGTTGTCGCCAAAAGTATGAACTGCAGAAGAACAGGTTCATACATATTGGCGCGTTTTACACTGCTTAAAGCTATTTAAACAGGCCTGTCTGCTCCAAAGTTCATACATTTCGCCCTAAGTGGCTACATTGAATTTATTTTACCTTGGTACGATTGTCCCAGATCTGGAGATAATCCAGTGCAATTTGCACCAGATGTAATAGGGCCTGTGGTGCATTATTTCATATGATTTGGGACTGCCTCTCTATTTGGCCATTTTGGTCTCAGATTCATGCTCTCTTAAATGAAAAAATGGGTCTCCCATGAATGTGTGCGCCAGAAAATAGTTTGTTGGGACTGGTGAAGGATCTCATCCCAACTAAGAATGAACGTAAATTGTATGGACTATTGATGTTTTATGCAAGAAAATCCCTGTTGCTAAACTGGAAACCTCCAAAGTTGCCCTTGTTAACTCATTGAAGCCAACTCATTAACGCTGATCTGCTGATGTATAAGCTTACTTATGAATCTAGTGGGGTTCTGGATTTATTCTCAGACCTGTGGAGTTTGTGATTAGGGGCACAAACTGTGTTAAATTAGAAACTCCTGGCAGTGAGATTTGGACATCGGATGGTTATGGATGTTTTGAGTGTTGTGTTGTACTTTGTGTGCTTGGTTTGAACATCTAGGTTTGTAGGTTTTTGGGTGGACTGTTTCCTTGGATATAGCCTGATAAATATGTTTTCTACCTAAAGCTGATTTGTGCCAATGACTGGTCACTCTAGATCCAATATTGCTGTATTTTACTGTTGGGCTGCACAGAGTTTGTATTGTTAAATTCCTTACATTTTTAAAATTTTTCAAAAATAAACACAAAAAAAGGTTTAAAAATTTCAGTAACAGATAAACAAGCTCCTGGGGTGGAGAAAATTTTCAGCAGGACATGACTCATCATGGTCGTATAGGGCAGCTTGAAACAGTTAGAGTAGAGAGATATGGTTTGGTTACCCAGATAAACTTCTGTACATAAGCAGTAGACAAATCTCCTCTATCTCCTAAGCAAAGCAAAATCAAAATAGCAATTTATGTGGTAAAAGTCTTTATTTACTTTTGCTTGCATATTTAAAGCTAATCATTGCAGTGAAAAAAAAAAAACGCTTTAATAATCTTATTAGTGTTAATTAATTATTCTGTAGGCCCACAGGAGGAGATTATTCTGAGGGCCCACCAGAGGAAATTATTCTGAGGGCCACCAGAGGAAATTATATTGAGGGCCTCACCAGAGGAACTTATTCTGAGGGCCCCACCAGAGGAAATTATTCTGAGGGGCCAGCAGAGGAAATTCTTCTAAGGGTCCACAAGAGGAAATTATTCTGAGGGCTCCATCAGAGGAAATTATTCTGAGGGCCCACCAGAGGAAATTATTCTGAGGGGCCAGCAGAGAAAATTCTTCTAAGGATCCACAAGAGGAAATTATTCTGAGGGCCACCAAAGGTACTTATACTGAGGACCCACCAGAGGAAATTATTCTTAGGGTCCACCAGTGGAAATTATTCTGAGAGTCCACCAGAGGAAATTATTCTGAGAGCCACCAGAGGAAATTATTCTGAGAGTGCATCAGAGGATATTACTCTAAGGGTCCACCAGAGTAAATTATTCTAAAATCCCACCAGAGTAAACTATTCGTAGATCCCATCAGAAAAATGTTTGTTGAGGCCCCACCTTCTCTCTCTCTCTGCATGGCCACCTTAAAGTAACATTTACACATGCAGGGTTTAATCTCATATCTGGTAATTGGTTATACAGTCAGCTCCAAAGGTTGTCTTCTGCTAGATCTTAGGGGCCCTAAAGTATTAGATGCACATTATTGTGACAAAGCTTGGGCCCACTAGAAGATCCCCTGGTATTCTAGTGGGTCTGTCTCACTCTGATATCAGCCAAATTACTGCTGCTACTGATCCAGTTGGGATTTTAACAAATTAATTGGAAAACCAAGATGGAGCAAGAAGGGTGTGAGGTATGAAGCCACTTGATCCCCAAGGTGGTGGAGGCTCATGCCCTTTGTGTCCACCATATAATCCAGCCCTGTGGATTACTAATGAAAATATATGACCAGTTTACATTCTCTAAGCCTCGTCATGTTATTGTTTTGTGTGAAGGTCTCTGAAAACAATCTTCCTCGGAGAAATGCAAAATTCTTTTTTTTTTCTGTTTTTGCTTTTTTTTCCAACTTCAAAATGTCGGGTAATTACACATATTTTTGTCTTGGGAGACAGTTGTTGATGGTTCTAAGTCATTTCAATATTTGTAATCCAGCAGCAGCTTGTGCTTGAGGCTCCCCGCTTTATTCCTTTGGTAGATCAGAAAATATATCTGCTTTATTTGTATGTATCCTCAGGTTGAGATTCAGATCCAAAGATACAATATTTCATGCTCAAAGACAATGCAGTATAAACATGCTCCATGTTGTTTCTTGAAAAGAAAAAGTTTGCAGCTGAAAATGTTTAATTTGTCCGGGGAAACTTTTTGCTATATTGATCTGACACATATTCGGCTCCTAATTACACCACGGGGCATATAGATGCATCGGGATAACAATGTAGAAAGCACTGTAATATTCAACTAGTCCTTCTGACTATGAAGTGCTGTACTCGGTCAATTTAGCCAAATGGGGTTCGAGTTCTATGTGGTAAAATTGAGACGCTTGTATAGAATAGGTTGGAAATCAGTGATCGGGGTGCTGAAAATAGTCTAATATTCCCTAATAGACTTCTATTAGGAGTCCTCGTTGTAATTAGTCCAGACGAGTTACCTCATACGATAACTCTAAGGGCCACCTTGTATCTTAAAGAACAGTCATCTGGAACTGACGATTTTGACAGGACGGGATGACTGTCCTATGTTTGTTGGCCGTCCATGGAAATGGAGCTTGTTTCATGTTCATACAATATTATTTTGTTGTCTCTGGAGATAAGCCGCCACTAGAGGTATCTGGCAGTGGCTTACTCTTGCTTTTATCGTTAAAAACCAATTGATATAGTACAAATATTCAGTCACAAAAACGATATCACAGAATATGCCTAAAAGGAATGCAGTTTAACAGGGTTACAGCTATCCACTGACCCTATTACGAGACCCATATTCCTAGGATTCTACTTATACTAAGGTACTAACAATGTAGGGTCATTGTCTATGTAGCATATGGCATATTATCTGTAGGCACTACCGGCATTTTCTATCTCGTAGGCATCACTCTCTTGTCACCTGATGATCGATCCTTGTGAAATGCGTTGGTAATGTTCGTTGTTATTTTGTGTTGCATTATGCGCATTATTAGGTGTTTGGGTTAGACACAGAGAGGTTGGGTCGCCCTTTTCGGGCGGGGCTGCTTCCTCTGAGTAGTATTTTCGTGTTGTTGACAACCCGTGTTTCTGTCTCGTGGTTGGCCTTGTGTCATTATAGACAATTTAGAGATTTCTGAGTCTTCTTGGATCTTCCTTGTTGGTGTTCTTCAGAACCGTGAGTTGCTTAATTAAAATTGAGGTTATTTGAATATATCGCTTATTCTGACAACTTCAGGTATTGTATATTTTATGTTTTCTAATACTCACCCCTTAGGTTTGATTTTGTTGATGTTCTGCACCAATCATTCCTTTTCATATCCACTCAAACCTAAATAACCATTCCCTCACCCTGCAGCACCAATCCCCTGCCTGGAGACACTATGGATTGCACCGTTTCTGTGTGCTAATCCTATGAGTTCCACTTCTGCCCACGACCTCTTATCTCTCGCAATTTCAACCTATCCTTGGGATTATACAGGATAACTGGGCTGACACACACACTGACACAAATTTACCCTGCGGCCACTCTCCCACATGGTGGGGCTCAGTTTACCCACACCCCCCGGCCCTGGCAGTAAAACATGGCGGAGGTGTCGCCTTCTTCTGTCTGGTGACACTGGCTCCGTCGTACTCTCTTTCCACCAGTTCATTCACATCACCTCCCCCTCCGTCGAGGTGCAGCCTTGGTCCGATCGTCGCCCCCTTCATACCGCACAAGGGCTTGTTGTCTACCGCACCCCCGGGCCCGGGCACCACTGCCGTCGTCTCTCGTTCGCTTTCCTCGGCTCATGGCCATCTTTCCTGTCCACCGACATCCCCATCTTTTAGCATGGAGTTTTTTTAACTTGCCCACTCGATACACTCCACTCACTATACAAACTCCTGGGTCAATCTCATCTTCCGTTGCCCTCTCCCCAGTGGAACTTGGAGCCACTCATTAAGATGGACACTACACTGGATCAGTCTTCTCACGCCTGTGCCCCCTTTCTAACATTATACTTATCCTTCTACTCTCACTATCATATGTCCACATACCTGACTCCCTTATCCTCCATCACCACTCCACCGGCCCTCCTAGACACACATGTCTTGAGTTACACACTAGCAGGAACCTACAAATACCTAACCATTGCACTCTCTCTGACTCTACTCCATTCACCTCTCTACGACCATCATTCTCATTTGCTGATCAGAGCGCAGCCACCTCTTTCTACAATCAACACAATCTACTCCATCTATGATGCTGTAGATCCTCTCAACACACCTACAGAACTCCGCCAAATGAACAGTCAACCCCTGCCACACAGGACTCCACCAAACTAGTGAGGCAGAGCTTCCCAGTAGTCGCCGAACGCCAGCTGGAGAAAACACGCTCCACCTACCTGACTTCACTACATAGTATAATATCATGGCACACATTTTAATCCGCACTTATACCTCAGCCTCTTACTGACTTATTTCTCTCCAATCTCTTTTCCTCCCGGTCCCACACCCCAGGTACATACGTTTTAAACACCTTCAACACTATCCTGCGTCACAACCAGCTCCCCCTCCCCCATCTCTCCTACTACAGCAGACGATTTTGACAATCTGCTATTCCTAGTTATATATAATTTACTCATTCTGTTCTCAACAGCTGTCCACCACCGCGTCACCACAGCCTTCCTCTCTGTCCGGCCATGTGTCCCCACAGACCCACCCCGGTACCTGTCATGATCTATTCCCTCTAACGGCCTCTCACCGGTCACTACTGTACAAGACTTTCCTCTCTACTGTCCTCAAATACGTACTCCACCTGTAGTCTTGTACCACTGCACATCTCCACCTCATCCCTGACTTAGTGCTGTTATCATCAGCCCTATACCCATCTCTTCAATCTATCATTAACTCTGGCATCTTCCCTTCTCATTTAACATAGGACCAGCACCACCATCTAAAGAAACCTTCTACTTGACCCACCTCATCATTGTCCAACTATCGCCCATACTTCTCTGCTACCCTTTCGCCCTCTAAACGCCTTGTGCACACGTCACATCTTCAACTTTCATCCTTCTCTACCACAAATATCTCCTGACCGCTCCTATTCGGGCTTCCGTCCCCACCCTCTTACTTGTAAACCGCCTAACCAAGTCACCAACGTCCTAGCAACTGCCAAAAGCCTCACGCATACTCTGTGATTTCTCCTCCTAGACCTCGTCCTATGCACTCTTTGTCACTGTGACCATGCCCTCCTGCTACTAAATCCTTCTCCTCCCTTGGCATCACGACTTGGCTCTTTTCTGGATCTCCTCGTAGCCTCTCTGATCGGAATTATTCAGCATTTCTCACTCTCGCTCCTCCTCTCCCCCCGCCCTCTCTCTGTTGGTGTCCCCCAGGGGTCTGTACTGGGCACCACTACTCTTTTTATCTCACTCTTGGCCTCTCAGGTTCAGCTCATAGCTTCACACGGCATTCAATACCACTGAGATGCTGTTGATACCCAACTTACATCTCGGCCAGATTCACTCTCTCCTACTCTCCGGGATCCCTGACTGTCCTGTCCTCCATTTCCTCCTTCTTCTCCTAACGTCTCCTATAACTAAATAACGTGGAGAAAACTGAATTCATTATCTTCCACCGTCCCTCTCCCTTCTCTCCACACCGATCATTCTAGAGTATACTGTTAAATGGCTACACTCTCTCACCAGCACTCAGGTCCGCCTATGCCCTTGGGATAATTTTTGGACTCCATATCTCGTCCTTCAAACCGCTCATCAAACCCTACCGCTGCATGTCACCTCCACCTAAAAAATATTTCCAGATTCCGCTCATTTCTTATAACTCTGAAAGCACAAAAATGATGGTCCTTGCCCGCGTCATCTCACTAGCCTGGGACTACGGCACATAATCTCCTCTGTGGCCTCCACAGCTTGCCCTCCTACAGCGGTCCCACCTCTCATTACCCTTACTATATCTCTGTGCCGTGGTTTTCACCTATCTCCGGATTCTCCTTGCCTCTCCCCTATGCCGATCCCTTCACTGGCTACCATGCCAGCGCATTCCATTCAAGACTAGCAACTTTGACTTCAAGGATCTCATAACCGCTATCACCTTCTTTATCTCTGCACTTAATCTCTTAATCTCCTCCCCTCACGCATCCGTCCGTCTCAAATGGTCATGTCTACCTCTCGATTCCTCTTATCTCCTCCTACATAACCGTCGCCATGATCAGTCTATCGTGCTTTCCCCCACTCTTTGGAACTCACTGCCCCAACTTCCTCAGACTCTCCCCCGCTACTCTCCGGCTTCAAACGTTAACCTTAAAAACCATACCTCTTCTGGTTTGCTATAACCAACATTAACAGTTGTTTTGTCGCACTCCTCGCCCTCATATAATGTTGCCCTACCTCCTGTCTTCTTACCCTTAACCTGTTGATTGTATGCCCTCGCTGGGCAGGGAACACCTCTTTCCTCCTCTGTAACCAGTTGTTAGTCACTTATTGTCACTTTGTAATTGTTTGACCAATGTTATAGTGTACCCGCTGAATTTAAGCGAACTGGAAATCATGGGCGCTCAAAAATTACGATAATTATTAATAATAATAAATTATAATATTTTTATTTTGTTCTTGTTAGACGACTTTTTAATGTACATCAGTAAAGTATTGTATCTTTTACTGGGAATTTTTTAGTTCTGTGAGCCTATTACACCCTATCCTAGATTCTACCTAACAAGGCCCTAACAATGTAGGGTTATTGTCCCAAAAAGGATGGCCCCACTTGGAACTTAAGGCTACTACTCCCTGGTAAACCCTAACTGCTCCAAAAATATATCTAACCCAGACAGATAAACGAAAGTCCAAACCCCAGTATACCCTAGCTGCTCATACAACAGATAGAACATATAAAAATCTTTGACTAACACGACGTGGCTAATCTTGACTGAATTTGTTTTTTGGGTATGATCCGATAACGCAAATAGTCCCCGGAGTCGTTTGCTAAGGTCTTATCAATGACTTGAGGCCTTAATTTCTGGCTTTAATTCAACTGACTGGAGTCCGCCGGATTATGAGTCGATTGCTAACTCTTATCACTGAATTGTCTTGAGCGCTTACACAACCGGCTTTAAAGTCTAGTTAAGCGTCTTCACAACGCAGTAAATTATGTGATCCCCAGTGAAGGTTAAAAGGGTCCCCAGTAAGTTATCGTGTCCCCAGTAGGTGGTTTTATATACTTTTTATATCTCCCACTAGGTCGGTGTTGTAGTGTATATGTCCCCCAGCATGTATATAGGACAGGTTATTGATCTCCCCTGCAGGTATATGGCAGGGTTTAGTGATCACCCCAGCAGGTATATGGAAGGTTATGGGTCCCCCAGTAGTATATTAGGCAGGGTTATGGATACCCAGTAGTTTTTAGGCAGGTTTAGGTCCCCCAGCAGATATATTGGATGATTTAGGTCCCCCAGCAGTATTTAGGCAGGTTTAGGTACCACCTGCAGGTTATTATAGGCAGGTAAGGTCCCCAAAACAGGGTATAGGCCAGGTTCATGGATCCCCCAGCCGGTATATTGGGCAGGTTATGGATCCCCAGTAGGTATTATTAGGCAGGTTTAGGGCCCCCAGCAGGTATTTGATATCTTATAGGCCATCACAGCACGTGTATATATAGGTAGACTTTATAGGCCCGCCCAGACACAATTTGTAGCGTTAGATCTATAGCTCCTCCCTGCATGTATATAAGTAGAAATAGCCCCCCCTGAACAATATATATAGTAGAGAATAGCCCCCCCTGCACTTATAACAAGTAGATATTAGCACCCCCTCCCTGACACTTATATATCAGTAGATTAATAGCCCCCTCACTGCAACATATATACAGTGTTAATTGCCCCCCTCCCTGCACAGTCAGTAGATATTAGCCCACACTCCCTGCTCATATAAACAGTAGTTAATAGCCCTCTCCAGCTTGTATTAGTAGCGAACTTAAGTTTTTTAAACCTCGTACTGCAAATCTCACATGACATCGCTACACCGCCGCGGTCCACGATGCTCGCTTAGGACTACCGGTCTGGGGCGGTAGTAATTTGACGAGGTCTTGTTTAGTGTGTCTTGAAATTTATAGTATTTCTCTTGGATTGTGTATGGGGGGCCTTATATGTTGGGTGTACTGTTGGTGTGTGTGTGTGTGTGTGTGGTGTGTGTGTGTGATTTTGTGTGATGTGAGTGGTACGTGTGTATGTGGATGATTATTTATTTTGGGGCATGTTTTTGTTGTGAGTGAGTGTATTGATTGTTGATTTTTAGATTGACTGTTGTTTGTATTATATTTAATTAATATTAACAGTATTTAATATGTTTATATATCTATATCTATATATACTATATTTTACTATATATATATATTATACTATTTTTATATCAATATACATTTCATATATATATTGTGGCGGACCGGCTACATGTAGTTGCCTGTTTCTGCATATGGTGGAGATATTCCTGAGTGGCATATACTGGACATGCCACCTAGAATATGTGGCCTTGGTGGTATAGGAGCCGGTCAGATGTAGTGTCAGCCACCTAGTGGTTTGGCATAAGGTGGATTCGCGTTAGTTTGGCTTGTTCTGCCGTTCTTGGGGTTCGGGCTCTTTATTGGGAGTAGGACATATGTGTCGGGGTGTGTGGTTACTCCCTTGTTCCCACGTACCCATGTTCCCGTTGTTTCCAGACATAGTTCTTTGGCATTGGCACTTGGAGGCCTACAAAAGCCTGCTGTACAGGTAATCAGGGGGGTGGTGTGGTTGCTGCCAGACCTGGAGCAACGGGGTCTGGAGTCGAGGCTTGGCCCCAGGGGCTTGGAAGAAGCCGGAACCCGGGGGTGGGAGAAAGTTTTTCGGTTGAGAGGGACGTTAGGTCTTTTACATGTGAGAGAGGGACTCTTTACACATGTGTGTTAGGGGCCCAGACGGCTGGGTTTTGATTTATGTATGTTTTTCTTCTATTTACTGTGCCTCAATAAAGCGGGTTTGATCCAGTTTTAAATGGAAGCCTGTGTCAGGTCCCATCTGTTTTTCCGGAAAGCAAAATTACCCCGGGCCGACCCAAGAGGGCGGGCCGAAGCATGGAGGGTCCAATATATTAATATTATATATTTATATATTAATTTATTAATATATATTTTATTTTTTAATAATATTATATTTTTAATAAATATTATTAAAATTTTATTTTAAAAATTAAAACTACGGGAAAGGGAATAAAACTTAACTTTTACTTTATGTATATTATTTTTTTTTTCTGGAATTTTCCCTGCTTTGGTTTGGAGTGGCCAATATACACCTCCTCCTGTTATTAATGGTTATTTTCTTCTACCCATTAAAGACCCTACATGCGGGCCCAAAAATGCTATTCTTTTGGGGTTTGGGAAAGAACAGTGTAGACCAACAGCTTTCACCAAACCATCTTACCTTTCCTAAGCCACGGCAATGGTTTCTGAGGATTTTGTTCGGACAAACTAACCAATAAACTCCATTATGAACAGTACTAGTAGAGTACCTCATTATGAATACTGCTAGTAGAGTAACTCCATAATGAATAGTGCTGGTAGAGTACCGCACAATTTGAATAGTGCCAGCAGAGAAAATCCAGTTATAAACAGTGCCAGCAAAGTATCCTCTCATTGAATGGGCCCTGTCTTTGTTTGTGCCATGGCTGACGTCTGAGGGGGGTGTGTGTCTAAAGTAATAATAATTATAATAACAGTACAAAAAATATTTTTTATATTTTCTACAGTAAAGTCTGCAATTTTTTGCCAACTTTATATATTTTGTAGAATGTTTCTTAAAATCTTCCTTATTTTTTTTAACCCAGATCTAGGGTTTCCCGGTTATAAAAGGTTGATAAAGAAGGTTCCTCCATAGATTATCTATTCATGCGGGGGGGCCTTATGGGTACGCCAAGGTTCCAAGTTTCCACTTTCCTGAATCATGATAAAGAAAATATCTTTCTGTTGGTCGTCCTCAGCTCTGCCGCTTCCACTATTGTTTTACTCCTTTTTGTGTGTTTCTTCTTCAAGAAGAAGAAGGTTGAAAGTGAGTATCACAGCGTTATTGTGCTGAACAAGTCCAGTTGTAATATTATTTGGCTTAGATTCATGTCTACACCTATGAACTGGATTGTTGCAACTAGTTCCAGGAGGCTGCTGCAAAGGCAAAAAAAAGGTAGGTTTACTACTGTTTAAGTAACTCATTAGACCACACATGGAATATAATGTGTAGATTTTTAGCATTTAAAAATCTGGAAAATTTGATCAGTTGTAAGATTTGTGCCTGTTTTGTAAAATTCAGTACCACTAATGGGGACAGTACCAGCAGAATTTACCTATTGTAAATCGTGCCAGTGAAGTTCCTCCATTGTGAATAGTGCCAGTTAAGTACCCCACATTGTATGTAGTGCCACAGAAGTATCCCTATTGTGAATAGTGCCTGCTGAGTACCTCACATTGTAAATAGTGCCAGTGGAGTACCCCATGTGAAATGCCAGCAGGTATCCCCTGGAAAGGTACGGCACAACCACCTCCCCCCATTTTGACTAGTGTCAGTGAAGTTACCCCATTGTGAATAGTGCCAGTTCAGTACCCCTATTGTATGTAGTGCCACAGAAGTATCCCTATTGTGAATAGTGCCAGTTCAGTACCCCCACATTGTAAATAGTGCCAATGGAGTACCCCCATTGTGAATAGTGCCAGCAGAGTATCCCCCTTGGAAAAGGTACGGGCACAACACCTTCCCCCCATTTTGACTAGTGTCAGTGAAGTTACCCCATTGTGAACAGTGCCAGTTCAGTACCCCCTATTGTATGTAGTGCCACAGAAGTATCCCTATTGTGAATAGTGCCAGCTGAGTACCCCGCACTATAAATATTGCCAGTGGAGTACCCCCATTGTGAAGAGTGTCGGCAGAGTTGTCCCCTCGGAAAAAGTGCAGGCAGAATAGCCCCCCCCCTTCCATTGTGACTAGTGCCAGTGAAGTTAAGCCATTGTGAATAGTGCCATTTGGGTACCCCAATATAGATAGTGCCCCTGAAGTATCCCCACTGTGAACAGTGCCAGCAGAGATCCTCTGTTGTAATAAGTGCCAGCAGAATACCCACCTCTCCTTGTAAATAGTACCAGCTTAGTACTACCTATTGTGAATAGTGCCAGCAAAGAACCTCTGGCAATAAGTAGTGAACAAGTTCTTGTTCTGAACAAGTCCAGTTGTATTTTATTAGCGTTACATTGGTGTCTACAACTTTGAACTGGATTAAATCAACTAATGCCAGGAGGCTGCTTCAAAGGCAAAAATAAAGAGGTAGGTTTGCCTCTATGTAAATCACTCATCAGTGTGTAGACATTTGGCCTCCAGTTTTTTTTTTTTGTTTTTTTCAACAATTTTTTATTTGGAAATTACAGAGATCACACAAACTGTAAAAAATTATATAACAATCGTTCTTTCACATTACAACGCAGGTTACATGGCTTTAAAATACTAGAAAAATAATGTGACACTGGTACCGTCTGATGTATGTTGTGTCACTCTGTTCTCTCCACCTTTTATCATTTTATTTTACCTTATTAGCCCCAATATACTGATTTGTTGATCAACACAACTATAAACTTAACCAGAACATTGTCGTGCAGTATCCCCTCCACCCCCAGCCCTCATACTGTAATATCCAGCTTCCCAAGATTACCACTCAATTTTTCTAGTAGATAATAAGAGGAATATTTGAAGGGTTCTATAATATCTATAATTTCCTGCCTGTTATATGTCTCTTCAATAAAGTGTTTCCATTTCCTTAAAAAGTCTCCTGTCATCTTTTCTTTGCTTCTTTCCGTATCTAGTTTTTCTAGAAATAGCAGCTGTTTTAGTGATATCTTGATCTCGCTTAAATCAGGAGGCTTCTCCTCTAACCAGTGTCGGAGTATGATCCGCTTTGCTGCTAGTAATGCCAGATGTACCCCTTTAATTTTGCATAATCTTACAACCTCCATATCCCTGTCTGTGGGCCTAAGCACATAATGAAAAATGCAGCTCTGTGGTTCTAGGGGAATCTTGGTACCCCACACCTTATCTATGAAGTGAGTTACCTCCTCCCAAAAGTTTTGTATATGTGGGCACTCCCATATGCAATGCAGTAATCCCGCTTTTTGCAGGCCACATTTCGGGCAAGCTTTAAGATAGTTTCTACCTTCCTTATTTTTGTCAAAGGGGATATTGAAAGGATAGCTCGCTCTATACACAATTTTAAATTGGGTTTCCCTCCATATTTCTTTTACGGTTGCTCCTTTAACTAGTTCCAGTCCCTTCAAAATTTTGTCTGTGAGTTCGGGATCACTAATTTCCTCCTCCCACTTCTTGAAGACCGTCATTGCTGTCCCCACAGAGGACCAAGCAAGAAGGTGAGAGTAAATCTTGGTAGTCTATACCATCAGGTTTTTTTCATGACATGCTGGAAGGCCTCTGTTTCCTCCAAGTTATTGGTGTTGGCCAATTTAGTCCTGACAAAATTCTTAATCTGCAAATACTGGAATATATGCCCTTTCCCCAGGTTGTATTTACTTTGCAACATTTCCCAGCTCAAAGCTTGTTCCCTGGTCCCTCAAGCAGATCTTCTAGAGTAAGAATTCCCCTCTGTTTCCAAATCTCGAACAATTTGTTCTCCTTGCCTTGCTTAAATTCTGGGAGAGACCATAGAGGTAACAATTTGGCTATATGCATGGGCCTTTTATAAAGCTTTCGGATGTGTCTCCAGGTCGCCAGAGTATCTCTAAAAACTATATTGTCTTTAACATTTGCTGGTATTTGTCTGTATGGAGTAAGCAGGAGAGCCTTTAGGTTCCAAGGAAGAGCCAACTGACCCTCTGCCAGGGTGTTGGAGAAGAGGCTTGTCTCGTGGAACCAGTCTAAGACACGGCGCCATATTGCTGCCAAATTGTACAGCCTGATATTAGGTAGCTGGACCCCTCCTTGCTGCTTCCTGAGCATCAGTTTTTTCTCCGGGTTTTTCTCGCCCTCCCCCTTTTGCCATAAAAATGTGATAAGCCCCCCCAAATTTTGGGTTTAAAACCTTATGTTTCAAGGGGTAACCCGGGCAAATTTTTTAAAAAGGTTTTCAAGGCCCCAGCGAAACCCCGCCATTTTTTTTCAATTTTTATTTCTTTCCCAGGGCAAAAAGTGGAAGATTTCCCCCTTTTTTTTAGCTCCCACTAATTTTTTTAAAGATGGCCCCCAAAAAACAAAGATACAATTTAACCTGACCCAGTCCCTATCTTAATCCCCCCAAAAAAATAATGTGTGAGGGGCACGATTTCGACCCCCAAATTCCCCCCTTGCCTAACCCCCTTGTTTTCCTTTCCCCTTTTCGTTGACATTTGTCCCTATTTATCCTTTTATCCCCGAGAAAGGAAACCCAAAAAAAATTAATACTTTCCCTTACCTTCCCTTCCGGGCGATTGGGGGTTTTTCCCTTTTAAACAAGAGCATGCGCTGCGAAGCAAACCCCTTTTTGGCCCCCCACCTTTTCCCCCCCGCTATACCCTTTTATACATCCTTCCCCTAAAATGCAGGGGGCCCAAAGGCCCCCTTTCCCGACCAAGTTAAATAGCAAATGGGGAAAGGGGGGCACCCCTGCCTAGTACCTTTTTTGTAAAGAAAGGTGTTCGAAAATTAAAAACCCGGGGGCTAACTTTTGCTTTTGGGTTGCCGAAAACATGGCTTGTTTTAAAAAAATTTCCCGAACCCAAACCAGTTATCCCCATCTTAAAACCCTTTACTAAATTTTGCCACCCCCAATGGGGCATTTTTAAAAAAAGTCTTTTTTGGCATCTTAAAGGGAAGCAACGCTTGGGGCCCACGCATTTGAACTTTTTAAATGTTCTGCTGCAAACGGTCGTCCATTCAAAATATTTTTTACACCCGGACCCTACCCTTTACAAACCCCAAATTTTTTATTCCCCCCTTTTGGGGTTTGGGAAGTTTTTAATGCAAAACCCTTTTTTCCCTTACTTTTGAAAGTTTTTCCCCATCCTGTTTTTTTTAAGGAAATTTTTGGGCTTTTAAAAATCCCCGTTTAAAGTGGCATCCCCTTTTTGGCTTGTGCAAGACTTTTTTTACACCCCCCATGTCTCCTGTGGGGCTTTTTTTCTGAAATTTTTTTAAATTTTATTTTAAAAACCTCTTTTTTAAACTTTAGCACCTGTTCCCTTTAGTAACTTGTTTAAAAATCACCTGAAAACCCCTCAGGGCCCGGGCTTTGCCAGGTTAAAGACCTCTGATCACTCCAGAGATCTCTTCCTCTGAGATTTCTCCATTTAAAAATTCCCGGTCCTCATTAGAAATATTAGGCAGTGTAATTCCTTCTAGGAACTTTCTCCCTTTCTCCAGCTCATATGGGGGTTGGGAGTAGAGTTTTGCATAGTACTTTTGTAACATTGAGTTAATTATTTTAGGATTTCTAGACAGGTTGGCCTCTCCATCTTTCATGCTCAAGATATTTGTATGTGCCCTGTTTCCCCTCACTAAATTGGCCAAGAGTTTTCCTGCTTTGTTCCCATGCTTACAAAACGTCATTCTTAAATGGTCACTAAAAAGATTTTCCACTCTGCCTTGTTGGAGTTCAAATGCTGCCCTAGCCTGTATCCACTTCTCCCTGGCCTCCAGTTTTTAAGAAAGACAGAGCTGACTTACTGAAGGTTCAGAAATGAACAAGCAAAGTGGAAAATTTGATCACTTGTGCCTTTTTTGTACAGAAATGCTAGCAAGGAACTTTTTGAATAAAATTACCAATTCAGTGATTTTTTTATATCTGACTCCTCATTAATACAGAAAATTCTTATATATTGTGGCATTAAAATTTTTCACCGCAAAGTTTCTATATCAAGTCCAAAAAGTAATCTATATTAATATGTAGTTTTTAATCCTTTACAAAATCTAATTTAAAGTAAGCTTATGGATTACTCACATGGTTACTTTTCCATTATGTTTTTTTTTATTTATTTTTTTTACTTCATCTACTTCTGCTTCTGTCTTCCAAATTACAGGCTAGGGGGTATAATATAAGCTTTTTCGTTAGTATTCACAAAATATAATCCCTTAACTGCACAAAATTAACCACAAGCTCCTAATATATGCAATAGTATCGAAATTAGAAATCTGAAATTGTTATGAATAATCAGCTCGGATACGAACGGGTACAATACATTTGTTTTGTTTTTTTTAATTATAGATTGTTAACCTTATTACAAATTTGTATTACTTCCGAATAGACCCAATGGTAGACAGATTTAAGTTTTAAATCTGTAAAGCACTTCGTTGGAAAAAATGAGTGACTCTACTATTAAAGGGGTGTTTCCACCATGCCCTTTGATGGCGTATCCATAGGATATGCCATCAAAGTCTGATAAGTGCGAGTCCCACCTCTTGAACCTGAACTTATCTCGGGATCAGAGTCATTCTTGCAGACAACTCTCCATTTTGTTCTATGGTAGTTCTGAGAACAACAGAACATTCCACTCCCCTGTACTGGGAACTCCCATAGAATAGAACGGAGAGTCATCAAAAGTGTGACCGGCTCCCATTCTGAGCTGAAACTTTCGGAGGTTCATTCCCGAAATGCAGGTTAAGGAGGTTGGACCCGCACCTATTACACTTTGACGCTTATCCTGGCAATATATGATCAAATTCATATATTTAAGTGGTCATATCTCAGTCTCCAACCATCTCTGAGTCCTGCACCTTTCTCTGGAACAAGCCCCCAAAAGTGTTGGCTCAGAATGGATATCTGGTCACCCTTGCACCCAATTCTCCAGTGTGTTCTAAGGAAGTTCCACGTGCAAACAACAGAGAAGTCAACTCACATATGTGGCTCAAACCATAATCTTATTATTAATAGTTCATGGTGCAGGGAAAAGGCATCAGGCTGTAGATGAAGGAATAAACACAAATCCTTTTGTGATATTTTACTGTCTGTATTATTTCTGTATTATGCTTGGGCCACAAAAATTGACCCCAAAAATCAACTCCACTGTTGGGCACCAATAATTAACTCCAGTGGTGGGCCCCAAGAATGAACTCCACTTGTGGGTCCCAAGAATCAACTGCACTGGTGGACCCCAAGAATGAACTCCACTTGTGTTCCCCAAGAAACAACTGCACTGGTGGGCCAGACATCCGAGTCCAGCACTGACTGAACGATTAGTCTGTACTCTGGGAACCAATAGGTTTGCTACCTTGTGTAACGGATGCCCCCGCACACCAGCACTCCCATTTCCTCTGCTGTGACTGGTGACACAACCCGCTCGGGCCGCAGGCCCACTCGCAGCTCTGCACGTTACTCACCTTACCTCGCTCCTGTCGCTTGCCGAGTGCATGCCTGTGGCAGTTCAGTAAAATTTAAAGGGATTTGGTATCACCAGGCGCTGACCTTATTTAAGTCCTGTCCCTTCCTTGGTTCCCTGCTGAATTGATAGTGCCCTAGAGCCTTGAGAGGAAGTTCCTTGCTTGGCTCCTTGCTGAATTGATAGTGCCCTAGAGCCTTGAGAGGAAAAGTTCCTAAAGTGTTTTTGCTCGTTCCGTGTACTGTATCGTTAGCTTCTGTCCTTCAACCACGAACTTTTGCCATCTGTCCTGACCTTCCTGCCTGTCCCCTACTATGAGCTTGCTTCACAATTTTGTCCCTCGCTGCACTTTGGCTGCCACCGTAAGCAAGTCACATCAGGGGTACCGACCTGGTAGTGTTCTACCACAGCAAGCCCAACCTGACTGGCAGTGAACTCTGGTGAATACTGGACATACTTAGACTCCACTCCCTGGCGTGGCTTACACCACCGCTTGTGGTGCTCCAGTGGATCCACACCTCAGACCTGCCATTATGGTAAGCCTACTGTTACACTTTGTATGCTTTCTTGATCAAATAAACTGACAACTTAATTGTCTGCATGGTCATGAATATATATATATATATATATATATAATTTTTTTTTTTATTGAGTCTCAAAAATATATTGTACTTTTTTTTACCCTAATAAATGCAGCTTGGTTATTACCTTCCAATAAGAGGTATTCTTACCAAACACCATGGGATATAGGATCCCATATCTATCATACATTGATGGCATATTAAATAGATCAAGCGTTATATAATTATTAGATATCTCGAAGGGTTAGTAACTGACGTGGTCAATTGACCAGCCATGATTGATAATTTGATACTTCATAAAAAGTAATGAGGCCAACTTTTTGTAGTGCTCTGTTCATGGAATTACTGAAACCTTCAGATCTCATGTTTGTCTCTGATATGATGAGCCACAATCAGTGTAGGACTGCGAGTATATAGGTCCACCGTAAAAAATGATTTTGAGAAACCACCCTTATATATATATTTGATTCAATGTAAAGTAGTCAGTGTACAGCTTGTATAACAGTGTAAATGTCCTGTGGTCTGATGAGGGCATGATAAACTTTTTTTGGTTAGAGGGTTGTCAGCATGTGGGGCGGCAACCAGGTGAGGAGAAAAAGGAGTGTGTGTTGCCTACAGTAAGCACGGTGGTGGGAGTTCATTTTTGGGCTGTTGATTGCTCCCCTGTGGGAAGCTACTTTTATTGAAGGAACATGAATTCCAAATCTACTGGGAAACTAAAGCAGAGCATTTTCCCCTCCCTTCTAAACTGGAGCGGGGGAAAATTTCAAAACATGATATGACCCAAAACACCTCCAAGTTGACCATTCCCCTTTGCTAAAGAAAATGAGGGAAAAAAGTGCTGGACGGCCCAAGATATCTCCGCCAAAAAACCCTATTGTCATCTTGGGGAAACCCAAATGGAAAAAGGGGGATGCAAGGCTTTAACCCACCGTGATGTCTCATGGAGGAGGGGAAGGGATTCCAGTGGTTGCCCTGTGAAGCCTAGTAAACTCCTGGCCAAGAGAGTTAAGGTAGTGCTGGAAAAAAACGGGGTCACAACAAAAAAATTGACCTTTGAACACAATTTGCCATTTTCTTGGGGTGCACTCCTTTTTTTCCAGTGGTTTAGACATTGATCACTGTGTGTTGAGCATTTTGAGGCCAAAAAAAATGTACTTGTTTTAAAGCTGTACTCTGACTACTTTACTTTTTATCAAAGTTATACTTCGTGCTTCCCTGAAAAGATTAATAAAATATTTACAAAAATATCATCAAAAAAATTTTGAAAACCCGCATGCCCAAACCCCCTAAAATTTTTTGGGTAAATTAAAAAATACGTGACAAAAGTATTGTGATATATGTAAATGCCACCCAAAAATGGTCACTTCAGATTTCAAAATTTCATAAGTTGGAGGGAATTGACTCAATTTATTTAGTTTCTGCACCCTTGATGAGTTATGCCCTTGGTAATGTAAGTATAGGGCCCGCAGATTGGTACAATGGATAAAGGAATGCCATGGGGGTGGTGTTGCTTCCCACAGGTTGGATTTGGAGGTAAAGGACCAGCAAAAAGGCCATGGAGACTCTTCAACTTGGGATCTTAATAGGTTTTACTCATGATGGTTCTCTTTCTTTGTCACAGGTAGACACAAAATACAGTTGTTTATGAACACCTACTTTTCTATGGTGGTTATCTGTCTCGCAACGGCTTTCCTATAGCTCTAGATACCAGCCTTCAGGGTCAGGGTTTGTCAACAATGGTAGTACCTTGGTATGCTTCCCGGGGCTATCTACTCAGGCCTTTACCTATTTTCTTCTCTGGACAGTTCCTCATTCTGTCCTTCTTCCTCTCTTTACAATTTCATTATCTGTCTCTCTCATTCTCATCCTTTATGTCTACCTGTTCTTCTCTCTCCTTCCTTTGAGTATCCTAGCTGATGTTCTGCCTCTAGCCTATCCGTCACCTTTGAGGTGGGGCGGTA